>CABFWB010006507.1:3379-32628 GCA_902151455.1 Timema bartmani
AATAATAATAATAATAATACAACAGCTGTCCACACTGCTGTCCATGCTTGGATCATACTTTATTGAGACTTTGAGGAGACATAAACAAATTGGGATCAGTTTGTTGGATTTTATAATTTTAAAAGACACTGCTTCCTGGTTGTAACTTGGGTTTACGGGGTAAGGACCTAACCCACGTTATATGATAACCATGTTTTAACTGACGACTCAATTATTTTATATGATACAGTAGTGTATATCTAAAAGACTAAACACTCTTCTAATATTACACTATTTAGCACGATAAAAGTAGCAAATCAAAACATAAGGTTACAGGTAACCTGACTTATGAAACAAAATGTAATACATGGCATGCTGTACTAAGTAACATTCTGTATGTACAGTACAAACAATATTTTCAAAATTTCTTTCATTTTCACTTAAAGCAATAACTTCATAAAGTCACCATTTATCACTTCTTTAAAATATCAGTATTTTTAAATTTTTTTGAGAGTATTTATTTTAAGAATATATTTTTAGCGAGACTAACTTCTTAGTCTTTACTTCCTCAACATCTCGCTGTACCTCTAACCATCCAAAGAAAGTCTATAAACCAGTGGTTCCTAATCTTTTTGAAGTCACGAAACACTTTTAATTATAAGAAAAATTTGCGGAACAACCGTGTCCAGGTGTCACTTTTCAATTAAATAATATGATATTTTATTATTTTAAAAGTAAATGCGCATAGCAGGCTTAAATTTGTTAGCATCATAGCAGCTAACATCACTCAAAATTGTTGTCATATGGGTATCTTGCACCCGCGGAACACTTGTAACCAGTTCACGGAACACAAGTGTTCCGGGGAACACCGGTTGAAAACCACTGCTCTAATTCCTGTAGTGCTTCCCTATCTGCTAGCTCCTCTTCCAATTCCGTTCCTACATCACTTCCCTACGTATTTTTCTCGTTTATAACGCTTTCAACAATTTTTTTTTTAAATCCGTGAGGCACCTATTCTTTGGGGATAAAGAAAGAAAGACCCGTGATATAATGGACTGTATTATAACCGAGTAGCTGTATGGTTATTCTTCAATTTTGTTTCATTTTTTAAAACACTTTAAAACAGTTTCACTGGTCTAAATTCCTTTGTTTTCTATATCAGAACAAAGAAAACTGCACCATGATATGGCATTTGACTCGACATGTTTTATACACCGAGGTTATGGTTTAAATTATCCGTGGTTGTGAGACGGGCTTTTCAGGGTATACATATATGCATGTATTTGTATATACATATATATATATACGCATGTATATATGTATACGTATGTATATACAGTTATACGTATACATATATGTATAGGTATTTTTATATATGTAGGGTCTATAATTATATACTATTATTGTATTATATTCATATATTTATGTATAGGCCTATATTTATATATATGCCTATATATTAGTATATAATATATGCCTATATGTACAGGTACATATACATATATGCACGTATAACATGTTAACTTATACAACTTATATACACACATGGATCTATAGAAAGTAGAGGCTAATTAGGCCTAATTCATTTTTTATAAACAATATTTAAACTAATTTGCCCTCATATTTTCTGATGGGGTCTTACATTGTTTTCACTATTCATATTAATTTCACCACGTCTTGTTACTCATCCAGGCTATTCACATATTTACACTAATGGATCAGGATGAGTAAGGTATAATTTAGAGGAAGTAAACCTGTGTTTGATTGGATGAAGAGTGGATAACTATTAAGGAAAAACACTCAAATTAAACTCGGCCAAGATTTAAACCTTGAACTTTACGTCATCAGTAAAACAGACTAGATAAGTCGAACATTTAGTCCACGTTTCCACCAATTTGGGCCAAAGTTTTCTATTCTTTGTTATTTTGTTGTTGCTGTAACGATATAATATTTTGAAATATTTTAGTGGACCCATATTTTATACTCGCTATTTATATGATCTTTTCTTTGACTCTGAAAATGTATTCTTACATTGATAAGTGTAACAAAACACCTTGTAATATGTTAAATATATCTTGAAAGCATTGCAAAATCCCAATAAATGCTTTATCTTAAAATAACTACAGTCCAATTTTCCTAGGAACGGCCTTTTAGAAAATACAAACTGTTTTCCTGTCAACACTGTTAACTTTTTATGAAGCAAATTATCTTTGTTTGTAATTTTTATCTAACGTGACAGCTGTAGATATTATGATTGTATATGTGAATATATAACTAGCAGCCTTTCTAGCTGTCAGTTAATGTTCTTCCCGTAAAATCTGCACTGCAAATGATACAGAGGCAGGTTAGGGTGTGCCCTTCTGTTTGAAAAAAAATCAATTTTCATTCGCTTATTCCAACTTATTAACTACGTTAATACTCGCTTCAGTGGCCGCATAGTCTAAGACGTCACTCTTTCAATGGACTAGACAGTCGATGATGGGGGGAAATTGGGGTTTTACCTAAGTCGGGTGTACCTATGATGGTTTTTCTTAAATTGTTTTCCATTCTACCTCCACACAAATGCGGGTACACTCCTCTAAATCCAACCTTCCTCATCCTTACCCCATTACAGTAATTAGTACATAGGGTTGTGTCTTGAATGGGTAGTAAGATACAGCGCTAAAATATTACATCTGCGTGGGGAGAATGAGGTCCGTATTTATAGTTGATATTCGGACGTCGGCCAATCCCCCATTAGATCTGAGTTGCTTGTATTTTCGTACACTGGGAGGTAATATGACATACAGCCCTAAAACTTTGATTTCACATGGAATAGAACCAAATCATCGCCTTATAGATAGATATATATTCCAGCGTTATGCCTTAACAATTATAGACCTATCCCAACACTAACCCTTTTTAACAGTAACATACACCCACCTCGGTGGCGTAGTTGGCTAACGCGCCAGTCGTGTTGAGCCAGACCACCGAGGACGGGGAGATTGAGGTTTGAATCTCGGTCGGGTGAACTGGGAGGGTTTTTTCTAGATGGTTTTCCACTCTCCCTCCACGCAAATGCGGTTTCACTTCCTCTAAATTCAATTTTACCAATTTCTAATCCATTAGTGTAATTAGTACTTAAGCGTATAACCTGAACGGATAGTAAGACGCGGTGCTAAATAATAATAAAAATAACAGTAACATAAAATGTAGTCAACTTTTGGACAAATCACAGTGACATGATACATTATTCCATTAACATGACAATACCTTGCTACAAGTCCCATTTTCTGATAACTTCCCCCTCGCCTGCACACCCCACGGTTTTCAACCCCCTTATCAACCCCCATTCCGTGCTCCACCCTCTACTATATTTAAAAAGAGAGCTATACAAGGCTGCCTGTGCTTACTGAGGGAAGCAAGATTTGAAAAAGCTGACTCGAATAAACGACACAAGATACTTTAAACAAAAACACACACGTATACAAAGAAAGAACATCAACTTGTTTTGAATGGAGGACGTATTTATGTCTACACTGTTTTAAACTGTATTATTTGATTTAAATTAAGGGATGAAACGCATTTTAAATCTGGATAAGAATACAAAATAGATGTTTAACATTTAAGAGATAACAATTTCTGGCCAATTTCAAACAATTTGTTTGAAATATAATACATTTGTCTTACAGACAGAATAATCTTTCCCCGGCATTAATTAGCACACGGACTAGAGTTCAAGCTTATATAGTCTTATTTGCCCTTGACAGTGAGGTCAAAGTTTGAATCGGTGTTAGGTGTACTGAAAGGGATTTTCCATAAATTATTTTCTACTCTCCTTCCAAGCAGATGCAAAAACATTTCCCTTAAGTGTTATCTTCCGCATCCTTACCCCATCAGTGTAGTTAAATGTAAATAATACGGACGAGTAGTTAGATGAGATGGAAACAAAATGACCCTAATTTGGCATATCCTGAGTTACTTGTCTGGTTATTTAATCAGGAGTTGGCTGCTTTAGAGCAATTTAGATTCATTGGTACCTAGGCCTACGAATACATACTCATTTTATACAATTATTATTGCCCTAGTAGAATATTTAGTTTATTATTATTTTATTATTTAGCGCCGCGTCTTACTACCCGTTCGGGTTATAAGCTTAAGTACTAATTACGCTAATGGATTAGGAATTGGGAAGGTTGAATTTAGAGGAAGTGAACCCGTATTTGCATGGAGAGAGATAGAGTGGAAGACCATTTAGAAAAAACCACCCCCAGTTCACCCGACCGAGATTTGAACCTTGATCTCCCCGTCCTCGGTAGTTGAGCTCAACACGACTAGCGCGTTAGCCAACTACGCCACCGAGGCGGGTAATATTTAGTTGTTTGACACATGGTTAATTTCTTGGCGTATGAGCATATTTCTATTAGGACCGTCTATGGGAGATTTCACCTATCTATATTAATAAAAGTATTATGGTGTCTGTATGTATGTATATCTGTCGGTATAGTTTTTAGCACTTCTCAATTAGCTTAAAAAGCTGAAATTTGGTAAAATTGTAGAGGAACCACTTTCAAACTTGAAAACAAATTAAAAATTAAAACCATAAAAAAATACGTAGTTTATTTAATCATTTAAATTTGTTGATATGTTATTTGCACTTCAAAACTAAGGAAAAACTAAGATATTTCAATATATTACATATACAGGATATTCCCAGGCTAAACGGTAAAACTTTGGGAAGTGGTAGGGGATTAAAAAACTAATTCAAAATGTTCTTGGAGACTTTTGATCGTTTTTGCTGCCTTTTCTAACAAACACGAAAAAACTAAATAAAAACACGTTTTTTGTTTACTACTTTAGGAGTTATTCCCAATAAATTATCTATGTTTTGTAGATCGAAGGTCATTAACAGGCTTGTGTTTTCAAGATTAACTGCACTCAGTTCTATTGTGCCAGATAATCGTTAGTTTATTTCATCCTCTTAACTAACAATCAGGCCTCATACGTACTTGAGTAGTGAATGCCGATATGGTATTTGTGTACGCGTTTTTCAACTGAAATGCTCGCTGTGAGTACGCCACGCGATTTCCGAACAGAAGATCAAATTTAACATTTCAACGATTGAGGGAAACTGGGTAATTTAATATTGTGTCCCAAGTTGTTATAGTTTTTGCACCGTTGCATAATTAAGGCACAACCACCATATCATAACATTTTGACCAAAATATATCAACAAGTACCCGGAGATCTGGTTCTGAGATAATAATTTTACCCACAGTCATATGGAAGACAATATCAGCCGACAAGCGTTTAATTTTAGCGTTTTTTTAAACCCATTTACCGGGTTAACAATGCTAACCCATTTATTCACCATGTTTACGCTTTTTGTTCCATTTACCCTATTTACACAGTTTATCTTATTTAGCCCACTTACCATATTTAATTATGTACCCCGTTTACCCTATTTGGCTCATTTATCATAATTATTTACCCCGTTTACCCTATATAGCTCATTTACTATATTTAGCCCGTTTACCCTATTTATAATTCTTACCACATTTACCCTTTTCCCCATTTACACATCTTTTTAATCTTTTTGCTCTCTTAACCTTTTTTTGAACTTTCGGCACTTTTTCTCTTTACCCCTATAGCTTCCATACCCTTTTTATTTTATTGGATTTAGTTTTTTCCTTATTTATTATTTTTACCATTTTTGTCCTTTTTGCCCTTTCTACCATTTTTTAACTTCTTGCCATGTTTACCCTTTTTCAACCTTTTTACAATATTAGTAGGTTTAGTCTTTTTCGCGCTTTTTAAATATTTTTTTACTATTTAAAATTTTCTCAATTTTCTCGGCTATAGCTATTTTTAACTCTTTTTAACCTTTTTAGTCTTTTTGCATTTCCTACACCTTTTTACATAAAGTACCCACCTTAGCCCGGGCGAAATCTTATAGTTTAAAAGGTTAAAAAAAAGAATAAAAAGTTGTAAAAGATCAAAAAAGGTCATATATAGTAAAAAAGGGTAAAAGGCAAAAGGGGTAAAAAAGGCAAAAAGGGTAAAAAGATAAAAAGGATAAAAAATGGCCAAAGTTTAAAAATGCAAAAAGGGTAAAAAGGATAAATAAAAATAGTCTAAAAGCTAAAAGGGGTTAAAGGGATAAAAGAGATTAAAGTGTATGAAGGGCCAAAAGGGAAAAGTGTTGTTAAGACAAAAAGGGTTAAAAATGGCAGAAAGCATCAAAATTTTAAAAAGGGTAAAAAAGCTTAAAAGTATTACAATGTTGAACGTAAATCTAATTAATTCTGAAAATTGAAAAATGACACCTGGACATGGGAATAAAACCTGGGACCTTTGGCTTAGTACGCCAATGCTCTAACCACTGAGCTATCCAGGGATCGTCCTGTGCCCAGGGTCATTCTTCATATTTTAAGGCAGAGTCTATGATGGACGTGCGGAAATCGTCGGCTACAAGTACAAGCGAAGCACGGGTCAATCTTCTTAACCGTTTAATAAATAAAACTCACACATAGGTAACGTTACAAATCTTTGTTTGATTTTCTCTTACATTTACAAACTAAATAATCAGATAAATATATTAAGGCTTCCATTAAAAGACTGCTTAAGCTACAGAGAAATCAAGGATATAATATAATAAAATAATATGTTTATTTATGAGATAATAATATAACTTCAAGACCAAGAAAATTTACAGAGGGACTTAGGGATACCTGAAGGTGAGCACCTAAGGTGTTTTCTTTTAATATTTTTACCTATATTGAGAGCCTTACTTAGGGCTGACCTTGGCAGACGTGGGGCCCTGGGCAGACCTCATTTGTGGGACCCCAGTTACCTACCTCACTTCACTTTTCCCCCTCAAAATAAAAACTTAGTATTTGTTTAGTGTTATTACAGTAGTTTATACCTACATACCAATGTTCAGCCATACAAGGTATCAGAAAATGACAGAAAAGATAAACACATGTAATCATTAAGGCTATAAGCAGTGTTTAATACAGATAAGGGTTAATTTCTCCTCAATTATTCTTCTTTCGATTTTATTCACCAAGAAACTTGATTTGTATGAAAGTTAAAAGCTCAACTGTGCCGAGTTTTAATTATATCAGTTAATGCATTAAAAAATTGCCGTGAGAGATATCCACCACAGACAAACAAAAAATGTAAATCAGTGGAGTTAAGATGGAGAGCTTGATTCACTCGTTTAATAAATCAAATCATATGTTTTTATTTGTTATTACACACTGACAATATTTTCTGAATCGCCTATACAGGGAACCTATCATACGAGCACGCAATTTTTAAAAAAAATATCCCACTCCAGCTTGTGTTTTACACTCCGTCATCTAAGGAAGCGCGGGGCCCCTCAAAAACCAAGAAAAAATACTACTTCCATTTAGCATAGATTTACTACCTCAGGAAATATTGGGGTGTTCATCTCGGATTTATTATCTTCACCCTCACATTATATTGTGAGTTTTATGCCTTAGCTCCCATGATGAGAAATGTGGATAGCTTCAAATCCAGGAAACCTAAAAAGGGAATAGCTTAGCATGTGTATCCAAGGAAAATTGATAGTGTGATATAAGCACTTTTTTTTAACTTCTACATAACCCACCTCGGTGGCGTAGTTGGCTAACGCGCTAGTTTCACGTTGAGCCAGACTACCAAGGACATGGAGATTGAGGTTCAAATCTCGGTCGGGTGAACTGGAATAATTTTTCCTAAATGGTTTTACACTCTCCTTCCACGCAAATGTGGGCTCACTTCCTCTAAATTCAACTCTCCCAAACCCTAACCAATTAGCGTAATTAGTACTTAAGCGTATAACCCGAACGGGTAGTAAGACGCGGTGCTAAAAAAAATATTCTACATACATTTCTAGCTTTACAGCTAGGACTATTTGACTGCTGCCACGGCCATCTCCAAAATCAAGAAAAAAAAGCAAGCTGAAACTTAGAATAGGCCTGCGTAAACAAATAAACATACAACTACTGTACACAAATTTGGATTTAATGGGTTTGGTTGTGGTGGACATCTGGCCACAGTGAATCTAATTCGTTTATTCCATCCCGCTTCGACGACTAAGGCGCTACTCTTGAGATAGAATATACCACCAGTGATGAGATAGGGGTTCGATACCGGTCGGGTGTAATGTGGGTGATTTTCATTAAAATCATTTCCCACTATCTCGCTCTATCCACGCCAATGCGGTTACACTTCCTCTAAATTCAACCTTGATCATCCCTAACTCATTAGCGCATTTAGTAAATAAGCGTATATAACCCGAATGGGTAGTAGTACGTGGTGGTAAAAATAATATTCAGACATACATACAATTTAATTTATGTTAAAAATTTTCTTTATTATGAACCATCATCATCGGTTTTAGTATACCTTAAACCAAAAATCCTCAAAGGAAAATGTAACTCTAACATTCTTTGAATACAAACCAATATTGGTGTTTGAACTTAAGACTTGAAAAAACTCTTTCTCTACCAAAGTTATTTTGGTTGTACTAAAATATTATTGAATGGGAAGGGGATCAAATGTTGAGGTGCTGACAACCAATGCACCCTACCAAACGGGCTTAAGCTTCAAACCATGATTGCAGCAAGCAAATACAGGTTACTTCTGTCCCTGCCCGAGCTTGAACTAGTAATATTTGATAGCCCCGACCCCAGGATAAGGATTGATAGATAAAATATTCTTAAAAGATGATAAAAGGCAATTGGTTTTACTATTGGACTTTACATAAAAAGATAGTACGAACAAAAAGTATTCACAAGATGTACAGTAAATAATTATAAATTCTATGACTAAGCCTTTGTTCCATCTTAAAGCCCCATGAGCCCTATCCCTTATTCATTTAATTTGTGTGTATTGCAATGTTATTTGATGTTAACAGCTGTTACTACCGAAGATAAATACAAGTCCCAATTATTCTGACAAGAATTCAGAAAATGGGTCAACCTCTTACTAATGTTTTGATGAACTCGTTCTGTTCGTCTATTTCCCTCTGGATGTCCTGGTGTTGTTCTTAATTTTTTAATTTTCAATAATTTACACAATTGTGTTAATAACTCTTACATAAAATTACTACCTTGATCTGAGAGTATACTAGCCATAATTCAAAATTTAGGAATCCAATCTATAATTAAAGATCTAGTGACAGATTCTGCTCTCTAATCTTCTAAGGTGCCCTCACCAAATATCTTGAAAAAGGGTCTAGAATGGTCAAAAATTATTTTTTTAACTATCTTTTGGGTAGGGGTACAACTATATCCACCCCGATCGCATCAAAAGGACATTTATTTTAACCTCAGATAATTTTACCATTTTATTTTTGTGTAAGCCCTCTCACGCTCCTTCAATTACAACTGTCACATTCCCTTACATATGCATCTATGTTATTACTCCTTGTCGGACACCAGTACCTCTCCATGATACTCTGGCTGGTATTTCTTTATCATAAATGTCCTAAACGCGAGGAATTGTGGTTCTCCCGTAACTCCTCCCTCACTCTTTCTCCAGGCACGACGATCCTTAGTCGTTGGTTGGTTTTCCTATAGATAACATATATATTTTCAAATAATGGCAAATCCTACCATTAACGACATTCCAAAAATCCTGATTTTTATTCTTCCGAAAACTGTCATCTTATATAATTGTGGTGACTATAACTTTTCTGGATAGCGCATTCTGCGTTCCCATAGGCTTTTCCTGCTCTATGCTCAACTTTATAGCTTCCCAACTTCAATATCCACCTCATCAGGTGACTACTTGGGGCTTTCAGAATGAATAGCCAAGCTAATGATGCGTGGTCTGAAATCACTGTAAAGGTCGGAAACACCTCAAGTTTTAGCCCAATCTCTATAATAGTTTCGGATCGAGCCCGGGTTGCAAATAGATAGATGGCAACGCGAAAACAACCTTTTGGTTTCAGGGATCATAAAACATAACCATTTATCAAAATCTTGAGTTCGATTTTTTACAATCATTCTCTCCAAGGTATCGATAGAAAGTAAAAATTATAAGAGAGCGATGTATGTAGGGAGTATTTTGAGTAATTGTGTGGTGAAGATGTAAAGAAAGTAGCAGAAAATAGGAAAATTTCCATGGTGAATTAAAGAATTAACGAGGCTGAGGTGTTAAAAGTTATTAAATTGTTAAAGAATGGCAAAGCTACGGATGCAGATGGGATCACAAAGTAAATTCTTAGTGTGGGGCATGGTGATTTTTGCCAGATTGTGTTAGTTGTTCAATATATTTGTTGGGATTTCGAATGCACCCAATCACTGGAAGAATGCTATAATTGTTCCTTTATACAAAGGAAAATTCAGTAAGAAAGAATGTAAGAATTAATTATATGGCAATTAGTCTGTTGAGTACTATAAACAAATGTTTTGAGAGTCTTAATTGAGAGGATGCGTAAAAAAAAAAGCTGCTGACAAGATTTGAGGTGTTGAATGTTGTTGCATGCCAGGTAAAGTTTGCATGGACCAGATATTTGCATTGAAACAAGTGATTGAGAAATTTATGGCAGTACGGAAGAAAGTTTATTGTGTATTTATTAATCTGGATAAAGAGTACGATTGGGCGAGCAGGATTATGTTGTGGAATGTTCTGAGAGAGTATGGTGTGGATGCATGGTTGGTAAATGCAATTATGGCGCTGTAGGATGGAGATAAAACGTGCGTTAGTGTGGACGAGGTTTCAAGTGAATGTTTTGGCATTGAATAGGGTGTTAGACAAGGTTGTGCTATGTCCCCATGGTTGTTTAATGCTTTCATGGATAAATGTATGAGGGATAATTGTGATGATTCAGTTGTTGTACCTACAAATGGATAATGTGAATGTGAGAGTGTCATTATATGCAGATGATGCAGTATTAATGGATGAGGGTGAAAATGATTTGAATAATTCATTAAATTATTTGAATGTTGTGGCAGACAGAATGGATCTTCGTATGAGTGTCTCCAAAACGAAGATGATAATTTTTGATAAGGACTGATCAGGAAATTATTTTCAGCTTAGTATATATGGAAAAATGTTAGAACAAGTAAACGATTTTGTGTACCTAGGGAGAATTTTTTGTAAAAATGGAAGAATAGATAGTGAAATCAACAGGCGGGTGAATGCACTTCGGACAGTAGTTGGATGTATGTAAATTATTGCAAATAATTAAGTAGTATCAAAAGAGGCAAAGATGCAAGTGTATAAAAGTGTGCTAACGCCAACATAGTTTTATGAATATGAGGTGTGGATTTGTCAGGAGAAACACAAGATCAAGATAAATGTGGTTTAAATGAGATATCTAAGAAATGTATGCCTAAAAACTCGTATGAACTTAGTCAGTTATGAATGGGTGGTGAAGGAGTGCAGTTTGAAAAGACATCCAATAGGTGAATGTGAAAGAAGCGTCCTAAATTATTTTGGGCATGTTGAGAGGATGGGTGGGGATCGAGTGATTGATTCAAAAAGGCAAAAGGATTGGTGGGACTGAATTCGTGTTTACTCGCAGGTCTATTATCTATTACAGTTCTGCTGGCTAGTGAACGTGACCCAACTAAGCAATGAGAATAATTCTCTTAGTCGATGACCATGACCCAACTAAGCTATCACAATAATCACCCTAGTCGGGGACCGTGGCCCGACTAAGCTATGGCGATAATGCTCCTAGTCGGTGGCCATAGCCCAACTGCACTATGACACTTTTGGGACAAGGTGTCCGTAGCCCAATTAAGCTCTTACTGTGGCCCAACTAATCTATGACGATAATACTCCTAGTCGGGGACTTTAGCCCAACTTTGGGACAAGGGGTTCGTAGTCCAACTGTAATGCGCTGAAAACGACAACCCCTGAACATAATCATTTTTTTTTCATATTTACACTATCAAAATGTACAACAAATGAAAAAAGAAGGAAAAAAGCTTTGAACACTTCACACCACATTATTCTTTCCATAACCCCCTCCTTCCCCTCTTACACCTTTCCTCTCTAACCCATTCACAACGGTTTCTGTTTCCACACACACACACACATATTTTCAAACCAACTGTGCTCACATATCTTCCTTCCTCCTCCCCCTTCCCTTCCTTTTAGGGCGCTGGGTCCCCCTCCTCCCCCTGCCGTCCCACCAGTGAGGAAACACATGAGCGGAGCGAGGCGGCGCAAAACACACCACTACCACCGCCGTTCAGCCCGCCTCGCGCGCCACAATCCAACACAGTCGTCTTCACTGTTACCACGACAATCGGACGTGTTTTCTCTCGCCGGGGGACAAGAACGTTCTTTACCCTGCTCTGCTCGCTTGCCCGTTCATCTGGAATCTTCTCTCTATCTCTCTCTACACACCGAGGAAGTCTTTAAAAAATCACAAGACAGGTAAAAAAAATATATAAAAGAAATAAAATGAACATAGAAAGGAAGGAATCAATATTTCATTGTTCATTTGATTTGATTTGGAACACTGCACCCTTCTGTTACCTTTATTTCAAACATCGATTAACTTTTTTTTTCCTCTCTTCTTTCATCTTTTTACTATTATTATTATTATTTCCACTAGACTTAGAATCTTCTCCCTCTTTCCTTTGCTTCTCCCTTTTTTTCCCCCAATCTTTTAGACACTCTTTCTCTCTTCAATTTTCTTTTTATTTCAACTTTTAGTGTGTTTTTTTTTCACATTATTTGTCTTGTTGAAGCTACGTTCAAAATGTTATTCACTCCGTTACCTTGCCAACTCGCATTTCAAGCCAAGTGTCTAATCGAATTCTGGAGCCATGTTTAATTGAGTTAAACAGGGCAAGCTGGAGAAGATGCTGTTGGGGGGGGGGGGATTTGATTTTGAGTTCTTGCTTGGACCTCGTGGATAATTTGTGTCCTAGATACAATGCTCGCATTTATACAAATGGATTTGTTTTTATAATAATATGTATATTTATAAGTTATGTTTATTTATAATAACGGGTAGTGTAGAAAAATGTTTGTTTTGTAAATAATGGTCGGGAAATCTAGTTTTTTATTGCTATAGAAACTGTGAAAATTGTCGACTCGACGATTTTCAAGATTTTTTTCAATTTTGACTTTTTTTTTTTAGAAATAAAGAAAATGGTAGATAATTTATTTTATGAACGAGGACAGGTTATTCTCTTATATTTTGGAATCCAAGGTTTTTTTTATCACTTCCTTTATTTCAACTGCAAGAATTGCAAGACGAAGACTATTTCTATAAAGAAACTTTTCCCTCGGTTGTGTTCTCGCATACTTGACTGGACAAATTTTTGCGCCAAAACTCAATGAGTCGGATATGAGCACGCAAATCTCCAAGTGGTGGGCACTTAGTGGTGCGTGTAACCTAGGATATCAAGCGCGGTGAGGAATAGAGGGGGAGGAGGGAATGATGGGGCGGAGGGGGGGGGTTGTTTCTCGAGTCTAAAGAGTAGGGGCGAAGGCAAAGTTTTTATTTTTCTTGGTAGCGGAACTGGTTAGTTTGACCAGTGTTGGAAAGACTTGTGGTAGTCTTGACGTGTCAGCAGGGATTTGTATCATTTACCGGATTACATCCGTTGTAAGAAACCTCGTGGCAAATAATTAAAAGATGGCTCTTTTATATTAGCTATTTCAAATTAACTCTTTTTATAGTTCATTGAATTTTCAGGGCTACGATTAGCCAAATTAGTTTTGTGTTTTAACTGAAGAATCGTGTGATTTTTTAATCGATTGTTTATTTAATTTTGCACATATTTAGGCTACTCAGTTTAGGATAAGTAATAAATTTTGGCTTTATTGAACATATGTTATGTATTTGTTTATGATATTAATAGATAAACTATCCTTATTAATAAAGCTCACATACTAGATTAAGTTTATATCTTAACTTTGTAGTGTAAGTCATGTTATTAATTTTTTACAAATGGTTGTTCAAATATTTTATTTATATGAAGATAAAGAGATAAAGTTGTCATAGTGAAACAAAAAATAATGGTTAGGATGTTGCTCTTAATTAAATATTTATTTTTATCTATGTATAATTTTTTTTAGGCAATATCTAAGTACAGGTGAACTATTATATGACTTTCAATATAATAATATCATAATCTTACGTTTTGTTACTAAGAGCCTATATCATTAATTCAATAAAAAATATTAGTGTGCAGATTTCATTAAACATATTCAAAAACCATATTCTAAATTATGTTAGATGTAGACACTTACTAAAACATAATGCATTTTTACTACTGGTTTAAGGGCACGAAATAATTTAGAGGAATTAATCTTGTGTGAATATATCATACTATCAATAGAACTTTGTATTTTAAATGGGGGGATAAAAGACCTCCACTAAAAACCTAAGACAAATCTACCATTCTTTTTATATCAGTCTATTTTGTTACTCGAAAATTACGGCTTACAACAGGTTGAGGAAATCATTGCTGTAATGTAACTTACTTGTTTGTTATCCTGTTTAGAAATTATAACATTTTAACAAACATTTCACCTTCTTGGATGAGGAAATAGTTGTAAATATGGATTAGAGATTGCGTCTTTACACCATATAACTATTGATCACTATTTAAGTTTTCTTCCAAATCTCATCCTTGCATATACATTTTCTAATTCCTATTAGAAATAAACGAAACAATTTTTACAGCTTGTATGGCATGTTCAATTAAAAGCTGTGTATACATTTGGGTTTAACAAATTAGCAAATTTTAGTTTCAAAACTAAAATTATGTTTAGGGGCCTAATGAAAAAATGACAGATAAATTAAAATTCTTTAGATTGATCTAATTTACAGTAAAATATGTGCTAGCCTAGATAGTTTTGATGATTACAGCATAATTGAATTGCTATTGTTTTAATATTTCAAAATTGATGCTGTTATAACTGGTAGCCCTTATAGTTTAACAAATTATTTTTTAAAACAATTATTAAAACGGTATATATTTTTAATATCTTAGCTAAAAAAAGAATATTACCACTATATTGAGTAATTTCTCTAAATAATTGGTAATGACTATAAAAATGTAAAGTTAACTGTGAGCATAATGATTGTAAAGTACATTTTGCAGAGTTATCAAAATAGTTTATTGATTACTTAAAATTTCCATTTGAAACTTTAATTTTTTAATAGGATCGTCAATCAATGTATTTACTAAATCGTTTGAGGAGGCTAACAAAGTATTTAAAGTATTATTTAAATATCTCTATAGCTTAATAATCTATATAAATAAAATTAAGAGTTTGTATGTCCGTCATGAGCGTTGCGAGATATCTACCGCGCAGAGGTATGAAATTTAAAAAAAAATAGTCCTTGTGCATGAACATGTGCACCTCGAAGCTGAAATTTTAAAATTTGAACTAGATTTTTTAAATTAATTAAAAACTAGCTTGAAATAAATAAAATGAAGAATTATTTTCTTTCTATTTGAAGCAAAGAAAAGTGTTGCCAGGGGCAACTACGCAATGGATTGCATGGTTACCCAGTGCAACGCCAAGTACTTCTGCTAGTGTATAGTAATATATTAATCATAACAACACAATACAAGGTTTAGTATAAGTTAGCAAACGTTATGTGAGTTTAGGATAGGTTGGTTTTTAAAATGAGAGCGACAAATTTGGTCAAAATCCAATTAATATTTTCCTTTTACATTTTGCTCTATTTTTAAGTACATATTCTATGATTTATTTGGAAATATCAACTTTTTAGCTCAATGAAAGCCCGACACTTTAATTAAAAGAAAATATTTTAAATTTAAAGCATATCACTTCTTTTAAAAGTCCGTGTGTTTTTACAAATGTTGCTTGATACTTTATTTTACCTTTTGATCACCAAACATTATTATTATTATTATTATTATTATTATTATTATTATTATTATTATTATTATTATTATTATTACTATCATATTCAAACATATTCAACACTTTGGACTTCCTTTGATAAGATTATATATAATAATATGCACTGTAAAAAAATAATAAGTACTTATCCCATTATTCCCATATAAAAGTAATATCTCTATACCATGTTTGATTAAAATCAGCTTTATAAAAATTTATAAAAATTAATTTAAAAGCTGTAATCTAATATTAACCTTTTATTTTAAATTATTTGCATTTTTCTTAAGATTATGACTATATTTATGAATGTATAAGGGGACTTAGAGCTAAAAAAAAAAGTGTGATGAGAGTAACATAGGTAGATAATTTATCTTTGGCCAAGAGAGATATAGTAACACAAT
Source organism: Timema bartmani (assembly GCA_902151455.1). NCBI lineage: Eukaryota > Metazoa > Arthropoda > Insecta > Phasmatodea > Timematidae > Timema > Timema bartmani. The sequence continues at coordinate 19,603 of CABFWB010006507.1, forward strand.
TTTCTAGATGGTTGATTACACAAAAACACAAACGATATGAATAGAAGAACTTACCGTTATGTTTTGGTAAAAATATAAACCTAAAATATATAGAATTTATTTTAACTAATAAAGAATTTAAAACCGGCACTTCAATACAATATTTTGATGAGAGCTTTTAAGCTACTCAGTTAAAGTGAATGTGCTACATGTTTTTTAAATTCTAAACAGATAATTTAGCTAAAATTAGCAAAATGTTCATAATTCCACTAGAAATTTGTCAAAGATAATCAAAATACTTAAATTTGAACCAAGAAAACGGTGTACAAAGTAGGCTAACATTTTCATAAAATGAACATTTTAAAGTCGACCTTTAAACTAGATTTTACACCAATAGTTTTTTTAGGGTATCGTTGCTGTAAAAATATGTCGTTTGTATGGTTACAATTAAATTAAAAAAGGGTTCTCAAAATTTGGAGAAATTATTACTACCTTACTATGTGTGGTATCAAAAATTAACAAAGGTAAAATAAACAATAGTTAAACTATTAAAATTTAGATTACCAAATAGAAAGATGTGTTAAAGATGAGTCTAGATTTAGTAAAAGAAAAAAGAAAAAGATGTGAAAAAACTTGGCACTCAATTAATGCCAAATTATCTTCTAAAAACTTCACCTTGTTTGTATTTATGGTAGGTTTCTGGTAGGAATAACATTATTCGACAGCTGCAAACTTTACTCAAAATATGTTCATATATTCACAAGTCAAGTGACGTGATATTCAAAGGGATAAATAATATTGACCTCTATAAAATTATACTTGTATGTAATATATTCAAAGGGCATCAATACCAACCACAAAAAGTATTTGTATTTTATTACAGTATCATAACTCTACAATATACCTAACTGGGCATAGCTAAAGCAAGCATAGGCCCAATTAATTTTATTTGGTCGATTAATATTGTAATAATAAATAATTATGAAATAAAAAGTTTTAAATTAAGATAGGACCCTGATTTACTTATTTCTATTCCAAACAAAAAATTACTTAAACTGAATATGCTCTATTTTATTAGTCTAAATACTGTATGTGTAGATGTTTTTGGACTTACTAAAGTATTTCAATATGGAAACCATTTATACCGCCAATACTGTTAATTTTAATATTTAAAAAGTATTTTTGTTTATATATCCTCTATCCACAAATGTCGGCACTGTCATCGTCAACGGCGGCGGCCGCGCGGTCAGTATAGCTCGCTTGCAAACTCACACCATGGAGTTTAAAAAAAAATTGTTTATACCCGTTATTAAATTAGGGCCTACATGTGTTGGTGTTTTTGAACTTACGGCCATAATATAACGACTCCAATCTGCATTGTTTGAGCAAGATTTAATATTTTTTAATAATAATAATACATAATTATATTAATAGGCTAGTTCTTTTAGGTATTAGATCATTACACAGTTTTCCTACTTTATTTTTGTAATATTACAAGGATATTAATAGCTTTAAGTGTTTTTTTTACTGGATATAATTAGCTTGCACGTTTTTAACCAGCTTATTGTATCATCCCATGACTTACAAACTAACTTAATTCTATAAAGGATACAACACCCAGCGTCTTACTCGTCAATCCATCTCTGTAAAAGAAGGTACATTCCATTCATGATAAATTTACCGACCATGCCGGGAATAGAACTCAGAAAACTCAACTCATTACTGACTACTTATTAAGCTAATTTGCTGGACTATAGTGAAAATACCCTGTATTTGAGAAAATGTGTAAATTTTCTCCGAAATCAGCTATGTAATAAAAATAGCTAATATTAAAACCAATTATTAGTATATTTTATTAGTTGATAATGTGTTTTAGGGATACATGCGTCTACATTATTAATACTCTATCTTCAACCATTTTATGTCCAAGTTTCTATCTCTTGATGGCTCGCGGGCCGCAATACTTTACCGACAATAATGAGCACTTGATATATTATATTTATTTTTCCATCCCAAGTGTCTCAGCAGTGATGAACGAACACGAACACTCCCGACTATGTCCGAATGCATCTGGAATATTACCCCCTCTCTTATCTACTGTAGTCATTTGCTGGTTCAAGGTAAATTTGAATAGAAACGAAATATTTTTCTTCAGATAAAGCCAAAATAATTTAAAATTCCTATTTATTTTAATATCCAACTATGTAAAATATAAATCTGTATCTGTAATTTTTTTTCTCTTGACATAATTTTATATATTTCATGAGCCATTGGGCCGCGGGTTGAAACCCCTGATCTAGGCCTTCTGAAACTAAAACAACTCGATAAGTTTGATGGATAAATCATTATGACAGGGAGTAAAGTATATATGCCCATCAAATATTGAGACATTATCAAAATAATATTTCATATTATTGGATATTATATATTATTTTATTCAGTTATAGTAAACTACTATAATATGACCAAGGATTGAGCCTTACTACGAAGTTAGTCTTATATAGACCTAACAGAGTTGTTTATTTCACAAAAGCACACAAATAATGTCAAACTAGATATAAGAACCTTCAATAGTTTTCAGAACTAATAACGTTTATAAGTGTGTGGAACTAAGCCAAGTAATAAATATGTATCTTCTTTACTGATAGATTAACTGCGAGTGCCCAGCGTTAATACATAACGCTGTATATTACTCACACTGGTTGTCATGCAGTTAAAAGCGTCAGGCTTGAAGTAGTTAAAAAATTAAAAATACACGCCCAAGGGGCACTTCTGATAGTATACTTAAGAAACTATACAAAGTTTTCCATTTTTTATGAATCTTGGCTTATGAGCTACCTACCAGATGATTATGAAGGCTAGGACATAAGGCTCGCAATTTGTGAGAACAGTAAAGATAAGGTTACCCAAATCACGTAGGCCCATGTTAAGTCTCCGCTTCTATGTTACTTGTTTTTTAGTTACCTCAAACTTACAACGTGTAAAAGGTTTTTTTAATGCCTAAGGCTGAACCCTTAAGGTTTACATAAGTAGGTCTGTGTCTGATTTCTAAATTTCTTGTTTTATGAAGTAGCCTACCCGAATAAATTCAAGTGGCTTAAGATGTCAGAATCTTAAATTTAAAAAGAAATGATCAAGATCCACACATTCAGGTTTCCTAAAATATTTGTATAAAGTTTATTCTCTCTAAATTTCTTGGTTTTGGAGTTAGCCACACCGGGGGTTAAGTGGTATTTGGGATTAAACTGAGACTACAGAAAAAGTAAAGGAAACTAATAAATGTTTAAGGTTCACCCAGTTAGGTCTCCCCAAGTACTTAATTTGTTACTTGGTCTTGAAGTTAAAGCGTTAACTCAAAAATGTACATTCTATTTTATTTATGTATGATTATTTCTGTTTTTCTCAAGAGTTACAGCTGCTTATTAATGAGAGCAGTTATATGTTTGTCTAAATACATAGTTATTTATGCAAATATAAGATCAAATCAAATAAATATATGGAAAGTTAAACATACCTGAATGTTTATTGCTATACAAAGAAAAATATTGTTTACTTATTAATCTGAAAATGAAATAACAAACAAAATAAAATTAACTTTTATCTGTGGATTTAAGGTGGATGTATCTCCTGAAATCTATCCTTGGCTTTGAAGTAAATATTTACCCTTGATAATCAATTTGTAAATAACTATCAATTGTATTGATTTTAATGTCAATGCTCAGCTTTATAATGGCATATCTTGTTGAACAATAGCCTAAAACCTTCCAGAAAACATTATACATAATATAAAAAAACTCATACAAATTTATTTAGTAGTTCTTCAGTTATGACATATAAATGAGCATAAACTGGTCAAAAACTATCTTTATATGTGAAAATACATCAATTATAATGGTTTTAACGTCACTTATCAGCTCACTAAAGACACAGTTCATCGCTAAACAGCTTAAAACCTTTCCAGAAATATTATCCATATCTTTGAAAAAAAATCATCAGAATTTATTCAGTGGTTGTCTAGGTTTTTTTTAGCGCCACGTCTCACTAGCCATTCGGGCTATAAGCGGTTATCTAGTTATATAATTTATAAAAATATATAGGTTCAGAAACTTATCTTTATATTGCAAAACTATCGATTGTATTTGTTTTAGCGTTACCAGTCAGATTTATAAAGATATAGCTCGCTAAACAATAGCTTAAAAACTTTCCAGAAAGATTATACATTTGGTAAAAAATAATCCTCATCTAAATTGATGCAGGAGTCATCCAGTTATAAGTGACCATACATATGTACAGAAACTCTTCTTTATATGTGAAATTTCATCTATAGTATTAACCCTAACGTCACTGCTCAGCTCCCTGAAGACATAGATAGTTATTCAACAGCTTAACCTTTCCGGAGAAATTCGACTGAAACTATCCTTTATAAAGATCTATGAATACGAAATAACCAACCAAACCAAAATAAGATTTCACTCTCAATTTGATATTTAAATGTATTAAGTTATTAATCTTTGGAATTGTCAATTGAGCTATACAGAAAAATAATGAATTTTACATTCAATAGGGGAATACACCATTGGTTTTGATCGTTTTAAGACAAAATCTTAGAACTTTTTTATTTGATTTAATTCGTTTGACCAACAGCCTAAAACCTTCCCAGTAAAAATCTACATAATATAAAAAACACCGCATTTAAATGTCTTAAGTGGTTCTCTAGTTATAAGCGAACATAAGAACGTTTAGAAACTCTCCTCTATAATATATAGACTGTGGAGACCAAGTAGATGGATGACTGCTAAAAACATAAATGATGTATTCATGCCTTAAAACAGTGTGCTATTGAAAAACCTACTTATATTCATTAATTTAAGTAAGCCTTTGTTTAGTTTTTTTAGTAGCTTTTAATACTTGTATTAACTTTTAAAATATGATATTTAATATATTCATGCAACAAAGACTAATCAAATAGATTTTATGTTTTGAAAACTATTTAAGAATTTCATAGGCCTACTTCTTTCACTTGATCGTTTGTTTTTCAGAATAACTCAAGAAAATAAGGTATCACGTATCCAATATTTATGGTTAACTAACCATTTAAATATATAGAAGATAATTCTTTCATTGGAACTAGTGTTAACCTCGTTTGCTTCTGTGAAATTGGGAAATAGGCTGAGTATTCATTATAAAGGCGGGAAGGAAAGAAATGGGTTCCTAAATATGACATGTAATTTAGGCTTATTCAATATTTTTCTGGTTTTATTTCATAGGCACACTTCGCAACCACATAAGATTCACAGTTTACCTGGCTCTTTAAAACATTCTTTAGAATGATTAAGTATTATGGAGATAACCTAATTTGATACCATGACTCTTAACAATAAGATATATGCTGTATATTTAGGTTAACAGCCGAAAACAATGCGATAAACCTTTACTCAGATTTTTGTACTGGAGATATTCAAAATGTATGAATTAAAAAATAGTTCTTTAATTGATTATTATTATTATTATTATTATTATTATTATTATTATTATTATTATTATTATGTATAGAATGCTATTGAGTCATATTTTTAATCTAAAATAAATTTTAATGCTAATCATGATATAAATATGGTTTGAGCTGCACTGATTACAAATTTAATAAAATGGCTTATGATTATATATATTTTGGAATTTTTCAGCATTAATTCATATTTAACCCTTATTTAAACTATCAATTGAATATTTTGAATAATCTTCTATTATGTTTTGTAGATTCTTGTAAAAAAACTATGTTTTATATTTTAACTAACAGTAATAATAATAATAGTAGTCTAATTATTAGTGAATACATTTTTATATGTCTAAATAAATAATAAGTTATATGTAAATTTAATTTTTTTAAAGCATAGTGTATGGTATTTAAACAAAATTATTTATCTAAGAAGATCAATACTTATTAAATAATAATACTAATAAAATAGAATGATGACATATAAATCGCAATAAAATATGTTTGTATTTTCTTCCTTTGATAATCCTACTTAAGCTAACATTTTGTAGCGCCCCACGGTTGTCTTGTGGCCCTCGTTTTATACACCCCAAGAGAGGTTCTCCAGTACGGGTGCGCGTACAGCGTATGAAGAAGTTGTCGACGGTCTAGAGGGGTTAATGAGATGGACCCCTGTTTACCAGGAATTATTATTATTATTATTATTATTATTATTATTATTATTATTATTATTATTATGTATAGAATGCTATTGAGTCATATTTTTAATCTAAAATAAATTTTAATGCTAATCATGATATAAATATGGTTTGAGCTGCACTGATTACAAATTTAATAAAATGGCTTATGATTATATATATTTTGGAATTTTTCAGCATTAATTCATATTTAACCCTTATTTAAACTATCAATTGAATATTTTGAATAATCTTCTATTATGTTTTGTAGATTCTTGTAAAAAAACTATGTTTTATATTTTAACTAACAGTAATAATAATAATAGTAGTCTAATTATTAGTGAATACATTTTTATATGTCTAAATAAATAATAAGTTATATGTAAATTTAATTTTTTTAAAGCATAGTGTATGGTATTTAAACAAAATTATTTATCTAAGAAGATCAATACTTATTAAATAATAATACTAATAAAATAGAATGATGACATATAAATCGCAATAAAATATGTTTGTATTTTCTTCCTTTGATAATCCTACTTAAGCTAACATTTTGTAGCGCCCCACGGTTGTCTTGTGGCCCTCGTTTTATACACCCCAAGAGAGGTTCTCCAGTACGGGTGCGCGTACAGCGTATGAAGAAGTTGTCGACGGTCTAGAGGGGTTAATGAGATGGACCCCTGTTTACCAGGAGGGGTTGAGAGGAAGAGATGGGTGACACATGATTAGGGGTTGGAAGGGTTGTGGGTAGGGTTTGAGAGGGGGTGGTGAGGGAGAAAAGGAAGGGGTTGGCTTAGTTAAGTACACATGTAGTGGGGTTAACACGCTACAATGATTCCGCAGATACGAGACGCTCAAAGTCTTCATTTAGTTTGCAAGCGTGGGCCGAGAATATAACGTTCAGCGTGTCTATTAAGGAAAACGGGGGAAATAAAGAGATGAGATAAAAAAAAACTGATTTTAGTAGGGTGTGAGAGGGAAAAGGAGATGATATAATATTAGTTATTTATGTATTTAATGGCTATCGCATTATCTAATTTTCGAATGTAATTTGATTAAAAATTATTCTCATATAATTTTCTAAATATAAGATACTTTATTTTATTACGAGGGGACATTTGGAGCACAGTTCAGAAAATGCAAACATATTTATATGCTCCCAACATTGATAACATTTCACTATATTATTAGTGTTATTTTATAGGTACTAATAATATTTATTAAAAGTGAAAGCTGCAGATAACACGATTTGACTTATGGCAAGGTGAAGGCAGATCTAGTAACTTTTATAGTCGTCAGAAATGTCCGTTAGTAAGAAAATTAGACTATAGGTGACATTGCATGAGCTTAAAATAAATGTTTTTTTAAGTGAATTAATTTATGTCGAGAACAGCAAAGTCTTAACAATAATACCTTTTGATAAAATGTATATCATAGGCCTAATTATTTCTGATCTCTAAATTCTGAGTTTTTATATTCGAGTAAATTTTTCAGAATGGAATGGGAACGTTTTTGACTTTCAAGCAACACATTTCAAACGTTTCTTGAGTCAAATTACCTTTATTTTCTTTGGTTTAACGTCCCTTTCATCCGAACAAAATTTTAAACAGTACCCGTTCTTACGCCACTGTAATTAGTGCCCAATAAGCTACTATATTTTAGGTGCACGTTTACACTAATGGGGTATAAATTTGAAAGGTAGTAGGCCTATTTAGAGAAAATTTATTCAAATTTGCGTGGAGGTAAAGTGTAAAACTGTTTAAGAAAATATCAGCACAAACCATTGTCGTAGTCGTAACTGTCCCTCCCCTAAGCCTCCTTCCTGGTCACCGTTAAATCAGACAAGACGATACAGGTGCCTTTGTCTCTGTCCCCACCAGTGTGAGTCCAATACTTACAGTTTTCTGCTCAACCAGATGGTGTCCACGAGTGACTCGCACTTTATATAGCAAAACATATTTTGGTCAAAATAAATAAAATATTCCTCCAGTAGAAACACAAGAGTTTAATTTTTTTCGCGTGGTGATATCAATAGTTCTTGAATATCTGTCATGAGCGTAGCACCATTAGATGACACACGTTTTGAATGAAGAGAAAAATTTGTTATTAAATTTGAGGACACCCTTTACAGATATTCAACAAATGTTGACATCATCCTTTGAATAATTAATATTAAACTGTCATGTTTATACTGAAGCAATATTTTATTTGTTTTGATCAAAAAAATGTTTAGATAAAAACACTGCAAAAACACATTTTCTTGCGTCCTCTACACCCCCCACTTTAAGGCGTCACTCTCTTTGTAGACTGGACTGCTAATGAAATGGAGATTAGGATTCAAACCCCTATCGGATCTACTGAAGGTGGTTTCCCCAAAATGGTTTCCCCCACTCCTGCCATGCAAATGCTGGTAGAGTGCATCTTCCTTCCTCGTATCTATTCATTACAGTAATTAAGCTATGGGTATAATTTGAACCGGTAGTAAGACGCAGTGATAAAAAAAACTCACGGCTAATTTATAATTGTGCTCCCAGATGGTGATGACCGTACTTTTAGAAATAACGCTGTAGAAAGAATATTTTAGAAAATACAAACAAATTTTTTTCGCGATAAGCATTGATAACATTTTATTAAACTAATAATATTATTTTATCGTAGGCTAAGCTCTACATATATCACATCAAGAAATAATGTTTTGATTATAAGCTATAGGATAAAAAGTGATTCAATCATTTCGAATCATTACAGTTCACTAATTATTAGGGGCAAAATTGCTATTTTATGATCGTTGTGTACCATTTTTAAGGTAAGGTAATTAATGTATGTGACTGAAATTTAGTAGACATTCATATATCACTACTAAAAACATGCTATAAAATTGTATCAAACATAATTTTAATGAGATTGACGTCACATGAAGCATACATAATTGGGGATCATCAGTGTGGATTTCGACTAAATAGATCGACAACGGATCAGATTTTTACTATTCGGAAAATATTAGAAAAAAAGTGGCAATACAACATGATGGTTCATCAATTATAGGGCTTACAATTCAGTTAAAAGTAATAAATAATATGAAGTTTTAGTTGAAGTTGGGATACCCAAAATGTTTGTCGAGCTAATTGAGCTATGTTTGACTGATATGTGGCAGGGCGTGGATGCCACTTATCAGATACTTTGGAAACACATAATGGGTTGAAACAAGGAGATGCACTTTCCCCATTATTTTTTAATCCCTTGTTAGGGTAATTCAAGAAAGTAGAGAAGAGTTGACTTTAAACGGTACAGCGCAGCTTTTAGGATACACAGATGATTTAGCCTTTGTTGGGGAATTGTAAGGAAACTGTTGTAAGAGGCTAATAAGGAAATAGGTTTAGAAGTGAACGCTGAAAATACTAAGCATATGAAAACACAGAGAACACAGATTGGGGTCGATAATATAGAGATTATTGTGAACTCTATATCATTTGACAAGCTTAATGAGTTTAAATATTTAGGAACAATTTTAAATAGCTAAAACAATATTGTAGTGAAAATTAAGAAAATAATACGGTCGAGAAATGCATACTATTTCTCGGTCAGTAATTTGTTGTTATCTCGCCTACTTTCAAGGAATGTAAAACTCAGAATATACAAAACAATAATTTTACCGGTTGTTCTCTATGGGTGGGAAACCTACTCTCTTATCTTATATACGAAAATTGATCTAGGGTGTTCGAAATCAAGGTGCTTAAGAATATATTTGGTACAACAAAAGATGAGGCTACTGGGGAGTGGGATAGGTTATATAATGATGAGCTACATGCTCTGTACTCATCACAAGACATTGTTAGGATAATCAAGTCTCGTAGATTTCGGTGGACAGGGTATACAGCACGACTGGGAGAATCTAGAACTTTGTTCAGGGTATTGACTGGCAAACCCAATGATCACTTCACATCGGGAAGATCTAGATGCAGATGGGAGGATTACATTATAATGGACCTGAAAGAGGTAAGGTGTGATGAGGTGGACTGGATAGAATTAACTCAAGATAGAGAGGGATAGATGGCGTACTTTGTTAAAACTGTGAAATAAAATTGTTATTGTTGAATGACCTTAAAACGAGTTCTGCCTACCCTGGCAATAAGCCACGCCACCTATTGCATGTTACATGACTTGACGTATGAATGTATTATGAAAATAGTTTTAATAAATTTGGTAGCTTTCATCTATATTTATATATAAAGCTGAAAGTAGATCTGTCTGGAAAAGAAAACCTACTTCTATATGAGCTGTAAAACTGAAATATGGCAGTAAGCTATGAGGCCTGCCCCATACAACCAGAAAAATATAAAAATGGGAAATTTCAAAATGGGGCTCCGGAAAATGGAGAGGGCATGTTATAATTTTAAAAAACACGTGAAATTAGGGCAATACCGATAAACATGCTTCGTGATATCATGACTAACTTCAGAGCAATACTTCAGCGATGTGTGAATTAAAATGGAGGACATTTGCAAGACGTTATTTTCCATATCTAACTTGTGCTCTAAAAATGGTTTCATGGTGTAAATAACAATGGCAAAATATGCTGAATTTAATGACAAGATGTAAACAATTTTTTTTCGAAAATACAAAAGTTATTAAATTTTCAAAACCGTCATATATCTTTGCCACACCCTGTATAAAACGTATAGAAGTGAAGATTTGTGCATTATTCACTCGATAACAGCTACAGCTGAATCTATTCAGTAGTTATTTTTGATTTTTAAAGAGTCATTTTTACATTTTTTTCAAATTGCTAAAAATATGTTACCTGTCCCAGTGGCATTATTCTTTAAGTGGAAAAGAAAATACTACGCCACGATGGGACTCTTGGTATAGTTTGAGCTATATTGCACCTACTTAATTTAGGTTACTATCCGTGGAATAATAGAGATTCTTAAAACCGTCCAGTGTAACACCAAAGCTATGACCCGATTTACTTACTAATAACTTTATCAGACATAGAAAATCTATCAGATATACTTTTATGTATCCATACGCCAAATCATCTTTTTCATCATCGTGTCTTACTACCGGTTCCGGCTATACGCATGTATGATATATTATTATAATGGAGTAGAGATCAGGAAGGAAGCATTCTAGAGGTAATCTACCATAGTTTGCGTGGAAGGAGGGTGGGAAACCATTAAAGAAATCCACCCTCAATAGACCCAACCGGGATTCGAACCCCGATTCCCCGTCATCAGCAGTCCAGTCTAACGCGAAAGCATGATGCCTTAGACCATTCGGGCACTGAATTGGGTCAGTCATATTATCTGCAAACTCATAATGTAGAGAAGATGTCACTTTTGGCAATATAAACTTGCACATCAAACAATTTATATTTATTGTTTCTGGTAGTATCAATGAATCAATGCTTGCAATGAATAATGTTTTTTAAGGGCTCCAAAAGTTTATTCATAAATAAGTTTAAGTTTAGTCCGCTAACCCCCCTTTATATCCTTTGTAACATAAGTAAGTTTAAGTTTAGTCCGCTAACCCCCCCTTTATATCCTTTGTACAGCTTGGAGAGCGCAAGTATTACATCTTCATCGCGACCACTATTCCCTCTATATTCCCTCTTATTTGTCCTTTTGATTCGGCGTGACGCGACTCCACTCACCGCCTCCTTGATTCATCTGAAAGGCAGGATCTTGTTTCACGCTTGTAACAGTTCGAGGAGGCCGTGATATATGGTGTCACGGATAACGCGGCGAGAATCGACTCGTCGAGTGTACGATATTTTCCCCGAACAAATGTCGTTTCTAGCTCTGGGCAAGAGTGAAGTATAGTCCGATCCAGATATGAAGAAACGATTTTAACAACCCCGCCTGGGTGGCTGCCTGGTCTAACGCGCTACTCTCGCAGTAGACTAGACTGTCGATGACAGGGAGAGCGAGGGGTATAATTATCTATTAGTTATTGTAACAATGTATCCTCGAAAACTTGAATCGGCCCTAATAACCCTAACAGACACTTCAAAATGAGCTGCAGTATTCACATTGAAAATATGACAACTTAAAATATTGATTTCAAAAAACAGTCAATTATACTCTTACAAATTATACACATAATACAAATGTGTCTTAGCCCATTTGGACTAATTACAACCTACAATAACTAATTCAAGGATTAATGGTGAGGTGTGACCATATTAATGAAACCCACGAATATTCCCCTTGAGCAGTGGTTCCTAATTATTCCAGGTGGTACGCCGTGAGAAGCCAAACAAAACAAGCAAATTAAAGTCGGAAAAAGATAATGTCTCATCAAATCTTATAAATATATTCAGATCTAGTCTAACCAGAAGTAAAACCTATTTAACCAGTAATTGGAAGAGTGACAAAACTGATTCAAGCTCGGACAGTAGGTGCAGCCCCACAGTCTGTGTTAGTATGTCCTTGAGCGTCTTTAAAAATGTACCGAAATATTAAATACTCAACTTTACCTTAGTGGTACTTCAAATTACTGAAATTGTTGGGGTGATAGGCCACTCAAAAAGTTTAGAAATCACTGATATAAATAAAAGGTCCAAATCGATTGATGGAAGAAATCCCACGCTATGTACCCATCCAAGATTCTAATCTCTGTTCATCAAGTCAAAGTAAAGTACGTATGGCCGTCGAGATATATATGGCTATTCATTAAATTAATGTGAATTTACCTAAACAATACCGATAGTAAATGTTTGGAATTGTTTTTAAATTATTAAACCAGTGCTATTCAAGTTATTTACTTTATGGCAAATAATTCTGTGTAGGAATAAAAATCCCTAAAGAGAAGTACAAACAATATCTGTAAAAGTGCACGCATTCTAGTAGGAGTGCAAACCATACCTATCAAAGT
>CABFWB010006508.1:0-14565 GCA_902151455.1 Timema bartmani
GAAGCAAGGATGGGTAGAGGGGTAAGGGGGGTAGCACTGTTCTGGAACTTGCTCACACAGTCTCGGCTTAGTTCAAAAAGCGTGCCGCACAATAGATCCGTTACTTTTCCCAGCACTCTCGTCGGTGCACAACAAATCTGCGCATGTCGATTGTCTCTTGTTTTTATTTGGGCGAGGCACAATTAGAGGCGGGCAGCAAACCACAATCCCTCAGCTCAGTCAGATACGAGTCGTGCCGTGATGTGTTTGTTGTGTGGAGCCTTGTCGAGATGAGCCAAATGGGGGTAGAATCGGTGAGCCAAACAATCTTTTTCTTTACATGTTGTAACAAGGTTACAAAGGTATTAAACATTTACTGGTCTTCAGTAGCTTAGGTGATTAGCAGGGAAGACAAGGATATATATATATATTTATAAACACCTGAGAAATTAATTAAAGAGTACAAAACATTGTTTGAGAAACCATTATGCCCAATAAAAGGAATCAAAGCACGGGCTTAAAGTAAATGTCATACCCAGTTTAAGGCAAAGCCCAACCGGTTCCATTTGCGATTAGAGGACAAGTGTAAAAAGAGTTGGATGAATTAGAAAAAGCTGGAATAATATAATCAGTTACACAGACAGAATGGGTGATACCACTAGTGTGTGTGGCAAAGCCCAATAGTAGATCATTAAAGGCATTCTCTGACTTTAAAGGGACTTTGAACCAATACATTAAATGTGAACACTCTCCTCTACCAACCTCTGAAGATACTTTCGCAGATATCTCAGGAGGTAGAGTTATCTCCAAGATTGATTCGAGCAAAGCTTATTTACAGTTGGAGGTGGGAAAACGCTCACATACACTCCTTACAGTAAACACTAATAAAGGGGTTTATAAGTTCGCAAGCCTCTCTAATGTGATAGCCGTGGCAGCACAAGTTTTTCAACAAAGCATGGATAGGATGACACAGAGATTCGAAGATACTTATTGTTACCTTGATTATATACTTGTAGTAGGTAGGGATATGGTGGATACCTACGAGAAGCCAGAAAAGGTGTTACAGAGACTGAAATAATATTGAATTGTCTCTGTCAAAATGTGAATTCTTAAAAACTAGTATAGTCTATTGTGGGATATAAACGTGATGATAATTGTATCAATCCGTTGGATGGACTCGTCAAAGCAATATTGGGTGCCCTAGTACCCGGTGATGTCAATAGGTTAAGGGAATATCTAGGACTCATAAATTACCATAGTAGGTTCTTAAATAATCTAGCATCAGAGCTCCACCCCTTATACAAATTATTGGAATCTAAATAAAAATGGAATTGGAATACTGTCAGTCAGACTTTGAGAAAGCATAGAGTTATTAATTAAAGGTGAGGCTTTGATACTATATAACCCAAATTTTCCAATTCAAGTGACGTGTGATGCTAGTCCATATGGAATAGGAGGGGTGCTCTCCCAAATTACGGATGATGGTACTATAAGACCTGTAGCTTTTGAGCCACACACGTTGTCTAAAAGTGAACGTAACTATGCACACATAGAAAAAGAGACTTTGGTTTTGGTGTTTAGCTGTAAAATATTCCATAAATATGTATTTGGTAGATCAGATCACAATCCACGTACATCACTATTAAGTGCTACAAGAGTAATAGCTGTAATGGTAGCAGCAAGAATACAACGCTGGACAATACTTTCAGTAGCATATAATTACCAGTGGCGGATTTAAAAATAGACAGAAGTTAGTATTCAAGAAAAGATTTCCACGAAAGATAATCAGTAGCTTGACTTAACATTAGGAAGAAGGGGAGATTGACTTCAGTTACAAAGCGATGGCAAAGTACAATTATTTTAAAATAAATAATATCGTTCTGACTTTAACTTGAACTATTCCGATAATGTTAGTCAATAATTTTTAAACGTAGTTATTAAAAACAAAATATTCTAACCAAAATAAAAATAATGTTATCCAAAATGTGCCACCCCCTAAAGTCGCGGTCCTTAGGCCCGTGCCTAGTGGGCCTATAGTGTAAATCTGCTTCTGATAATTACCAGTGGGTATACCGAAAGGGAAGTAATATTTCTGAATCAGATGCATTGTCAAGACTTCCTAGTGAGGAAGGAAAAGAGTCAGAATAGAGTAGTAATTTATTTTCTCCCTTTATGGTCATACCTAGAACAGTCGAAGAAATTGAGAGGGAAACAAGAAAGGACAAAACTCTGAGAACAGCTCTAGATTTTACTTTGTACAGATGACTAAGAAAGGTGGATGAAGTAACAATAATGCCCTACTTGAGTCGCAAAGAGGAACTGTCAGTTGAAGAAAATGGCCTCAGGTGGGCTAATAGAGTGGTTATTCTTACAATATTCCAGAAAGCAATCTTATAAATTTTGAACGAACAACATCCTCGTACATGTCGAAT
Source organism: Timema bartmani (assembly GCA_902151455.1). NCBI lineage: Eukaryota > Metazoa > Arthropoda > Insecta > Phasmatodea > Timematidae > Timema > Timema bartmani. The sequence continues at coordinate 2,412 of CABFWB010006508.1, forward strand.
GAAAACTCTTTCTTGCAGCTATGTGTGGTGGCCCAGGCTGGACTTGGACATATAATCTATGATACGCAAATGCGATATTTGTAAAATGACACAACAAGGACTGCTAAAGGCCCCTTTACATAATTGGTCTTGGCAAATAGGAAATGGGAATGAGGACATTTAGATTTTTCTACAAAATATAAACCTAATTTATTAATTCTAGTTGACTTCTACCTAGAGTAAATGGGTAAAAGTATTTTTCATGAAGTATACTACACCCACAAAAACTTTTGAGAAGTTACGGACATGTTTTGCAGCCAACAATTGCCCAGAGAAGATAATGTCGGCTGGAGGACCACAGTTTGTTTCACAAGAGTTTGAAACTTTTCTAATAAGTATTGCGGTAGAACATATCTGAACTTCTCCCTACCATCAACAGTCAAATAATCAAGCTGAAATCATGGTTAAAACACTGGCAGGAAGAGTAGCAAAATGGTGGTGAAAGTAAACTTACAAAACTAGATCCAAAGTGGCGATTTCTTACTATATATAAAATTGTGACCTTTTAGTATATTGGTTTACTATATTATTTCCATTCCTTTTTTGAACTAATTTATTTTGTTTTTATCCATCCCATTCCTACCAAGGAAATAATGATCAAATGTTATGTATTTCTTGGTGTTTTTATATTGACTTGAAGATTTCCATTGCAACAACTCTTATTTTTTATCGTGATGTATTTTAAATTGATTCATCGTATCGAAATCAATATAATCAAACAACATTTTAATATGTTTGGAATATCAGTTAGACACGATTAGCTCCGTATTTCAATAACCATCTTCACATAACTATTTCAAGACTATGCCACTACTAGCTTCACATACATCAACGCACAGTGTTTATAGGGATTGTGTTTAGCACATATTTTGACTGCCTTAAAATATGAGTTAATAATGATCACATATACAGGATGACTTCTGGATGGCTAAGTGGTAAGAGCATAAATGAACTAGGGCAAGGGCACAGACGAATAATATGCACAGACAAATAATATACTCAGACACTCAACCTCCAGGTTAAAATTGTTGCGCTTCTTTTGGCAGCTTGAGTCCTTCACTACTAGGATCGCTGCGGTTAGTCCTATCATCACCCAACAATGACACTAGTGAGGCCCAGTGTTGAGGGACCCAAGGTGGTAAAAGGAGCGCAGTGAAACCCCCGTAAGGTTGAGAGTCTGTTTCTCACTTGTCTGTGGCCAAGGGTCCTGGGTTTGATTCCCATGTCCTAATGTAATTTTTCCAATGTAAAGAATATTACAGTATTTATTTTAAGCGTTCTCTAGTATTTTATTTACATGTTATTTGTACATTTATTTAAAAGATATTTGAGTGGAACAAATGGTCTTTGTTCAATTTGCAAATAACTTAATAAATACTCAAATTATTTGATTTTATAAACGCTATACTAGCGCTCTATATATATATCTATGTGATTTTACACCCGGTTATGGCTCACTCATTTTGTATTAATAATCTATGGTGGCTACATCGTCCATAAGAGAGAAAGAGTAAAGAAAAAAAGAATACGTTTCATCTTACAGTCAGATGGCCGAGTCCAGAAGCATATTATGTTCTGAAACCTCAACTATATGAATAGCTGAACTCTTTATAATTGACGCCAGTGAAATGACAATTGGTATGAGATTGTGATTTGGTGTGTTTTTAACACCCCTTGCCCCTAGCGGTACATGTGTGCATTTAAACGCGCGTACATTAAATGAGTAATTAAACACTTTATTTCAAATTATATTTTAAGACTGCTATCGTTTTGTATCTATAATTTAAAATACATTATACTTTCGATTTTTGCTTCTTCCAGTTTCACTAGCTTATTTAATCTAAAGGTAAGTTTACATTTACTGTATTATTGTAGATACTTAAGATATTACAATGACATTATGTAAATGCAATAGCTGCACTTTTTAATTAATTGAGCCAAATTAAAATGTATAGAATGGAAAATATAAAATGTGCTATCTTAAGGTGCCTGACTTGCAGGTCATGGGTATGCTGATGCTCAAATCTGCTAGTTTAACTCGAAGTAATTCAATTTTGTCTCCAACAAATTTACTTTGTGATAGGTTTTTAAAACACATTTACAGAGCAACTCGTTTATCAGACATTTTATGAATTGAATACATAATAAATCAAAGCTTAATTTGTAATGATTTATAGCCTAGTTTTTGGTTGTGGATGTGCATAATAGGCACATTACCAAAATTATTATTTCCCAAGAAAAAGATATAATTGTTTAAACAAAAAAATTGATATCCAGGTTAAATGTTTACAGACGCTAAAATACCGTGCATACATAATACAATATGAACGAAGAAAATCTCCATCTTGCCCAAGCCATGGCCGGGATGGATTTGGACGAGAAAATTAATGTCACTCCAAAGAAAACGGTCGTCGGTCGTGTGCATGAGAAACTACAGACCTTCAGGTGAGCTGCTGATTTATGATTCTATAGACTAATTCACATTTTTTGATCTAAATGTTTGCAACACAACTTAAAATGGCTCTTACCTATTTTACTAGGTATTGGTAACCTTCCTATTCAACAGGTACACAGGTCTCTTTAATTGCTGTAATTTTAACACTGGTTCATAAACCAAGTCTATTTGTTCATATATTCGGGAATGTGTCAAGAAAATAAATTTAAATTACATTAGCTTACAACTCTGTACAATATTATATCTAAGTAACATAGTTATTTGTACAGTAATCCTATTCTATCCAAGTAACATAGGTATTTGCACAGTAATCCTATAAATAGGCTCATCTGTAGCCAATAAGTTAACCAATCACAAAATCCAAGTGCCAGTTATTGACAGTCCAATCACTTTTAGTAATTTTGTCTGTTTAGAAGGTACTATAAGCCTAATGGATTTGTTTTTAAACTTTTCATCAGAGCCGATTATGACAAAAAATGTTTTAAAACATGAATTTCAGGTTAACTTAACTAAACTAGGAATTGTGTTTGTTTTAAAATTAAGTAGATCCAAACAAACACTAGATTGCAGGCTGACGCCATGTAATTTTTGGAGAGCTAAACATACTGTAGGCTTATGTTTGTTTACAGTAGTGTGTAACATTATTTTCTTTCACTATTTTAAATCTATGTTAACAACTGTTTGATATTTTACTTCACACACTGTAGTTTTCCCATTCCCTCTCCACAGTATCCTAGGTTCACTTCCTCTTAGATTAAGTTGTTGATAGTGTTTGTGTTAAAAACAGATACAAAAAGTAATGTACTCTTTTTAACGACCCCGTACAGGCAATAGGGCGGGTTTTTATAATATTTTCCCGCCCCTAGCCCTAAGAGTATAATCAATCAGTCCGCCAGGGCACTAAATTACGTCATTTTGTATAGTTTAATGTTTCTGTGTCTGTTAGTTTTTGAGAGCCCTACGGGGCTGGTGCTCACTGTCTGTCAAAGTGATTCTTGTTTTTTACGTGTTTAATACTAGATGTTTATGAACAATAAAACTCTTACAAACAAAACAAACAATGAAGGTAAACTGTTCACTTCTGGTTGGCTATCAACTTGGAACAATTAATATTTAATTTGGAGATGCAAGAAAAGCCTGAAAATATTCAACATGGATAGTGTATATTTGCATGTCTGCTAATAGACATACTATATAGTGGATGGTGCTTGTACATGCATTTGCTGATAAGGCAACCACTCTGAATAGTGTATGTGCACGTGTCTGCTGATGATAGAAACATCCTCTACAGTGGATCATGTGTGCGCAATGTGCATACGTGTCTGCTGATGATTCAGTCATCCTAGATAGTACCTGTAATTATGTCTGATAACAACACATGAGACATCCTGCATAGTATCTGTACATGTGTCAGATAACAATACAAACATCATATATAGTGATATGTGTCTGATACCAATACAAACATCCTCTATAGTGAATAGTACTTGCACATGTGTGTGCTGATATTACAGACATCTTTTACAGTGTCTGTACATAAATCTGGCATAAATACTGCATATTGTTTGTAAATTCGTCCACTAACTATACAGACATTCTGAATAGTGTTTGTACCAGTATTATGTCTACTGACAATACAAACATATTGGCCAATGTATATACATGTGTCCACTAATAACGCAAAACATCCTGGATATTGGCTTGTGTCTGTTAAGTGGCCACTAACAATACAGACATCCTAGATATTGGCCTGTGTCTGTCATGTATCCACTAACAATACAGGCATCCTAGATATTGCCTTGTGTCTATCTGTTCACTGATAATAGTCATCCTGGAAGTAAACCCACAGAAATGCAACATAAAACAAACCACATATTATCTTTGTTGGCAATCTCATGGTCTCTTTTGTTGTAAAGTGGTCTGGGATCATTACAAACAAAGCCCCTGGGGCAAGGATAGATAATTTAGAATCATTAGCTACACTCTTTGCTCGAAGGAAACCATTTCTCCATATTTGGTGTGTAATTGAAATTGTAATCTGTTTTGAAGTTTAGTAACCTCAACATCTCTTGAATGAGAGGAGGGTTTGACTTGAAGCTGTTCTTGTAGTTGTTGCAAGTACCAGTAGTATTATTAAGTTTTCTACATAAGGAGGGCTTTCAGAGCCTGGGATCACACTTATTATTGAACCCTGAGTCATTCATACCCAACCGACTAAAGCAACATTGAAATACTACATTTTCGACCTAATCAGGTTTCATAGTAGAGAAGGCTGGTCAGCGCCTCAAGCTCTCCACCACAGTCTAGGTTTGCGGTTACTGGAGAGTATAATATTTCTTGTGGAGTGAGTTTTCTTGTGAACTTGACACATGCTACTCTGTTGAAAATATCTCATTCCATTCAAGATCTCCTTAGGCTTAGTTTTCACTTGGTTCAATAAAATCTTAAACTCTTCTATTTAAAATTAAAGCATATGTTTGTTTAACAATTTTTTTTATGGGTTCTTAGCTTGGATTTGAACCAAGGTTCTTGGTCTTGGCCAGGTCAGGAGATGGCTACCACAGTACCACAGTGATAGCCAGGGAAGAGGGAGGGTAGGCAATTCTGCAGCGCATTTATCTTATGGACAAGAACTATGGAGGGTTTAGAGGTTTATAGTTTACCTAAACCAGCCTTGGGCAAATTACAGCCGGTCACATATTTTTATGCTGCATGCAAGCTATAACTAACTTATCTATCTACGAAAAAAATTAGTGGTAAAAATACCAGAGTTAAAATATATGTTCTTAAAGAAGTACAGTATGACCTTGGTTATTCGAAATAAAGATGGCGAACTTAACTATGGGTAACCAACATTTTGGATAATTTGTAAATTTGAGTTGTCGTGGTAAGAATAAACATTTATTCAGAAATGTAAAATGTATTAAAAATAAATACAATGTGTAATGCATATTATATACTACACATTTTTTATACAAAAAATCTGATATCCTAGTTTGAACTTTTTTTCACGATTTTTGGTTGCAAATTCCCTCCACAGCCTTAGCAATTAAACAATGGCAGGTGATGGATGAGTCCTCGTCTTCTTCAACAAAACTTAGAGCAATCTGTAACAAGAAACCCAAATTTAATTGTTTGTACCAATTGTAATTTTTATTCCCTCATGTCGAAGAAGTTTACTTACACAATGATGAAATACCTTGAATTGCAAATAAATTACGAGCTTCTTACCTCTAACACTCTGAATCTCTCATCAGCTGTCACCCAGTTGTCATCCTGAATGGATTCATCTGTGTCGTTCACATTACCACTGTCTATCTCATTAGAACTAAACTGCACCAATTATGCCTTGTTCTGACTCGTCAGATGTTATCCAAAGATTGACTTCCTCTTCTTGTATGCCTTCACATCCAGGAACCTTTTCAGCATTTCATGAAAATCATCATCTGATCCATCCAACTCCTCCTCAACCTTTAAAATCCTTTCATAAAGTTTAATCCACAATATCTGAAGGGTTGTATCACTCACTTCCTCCCATGCCAGAGCAGCCCAGTAAACCACATTTTTCATATTCACTGTTCTTAAACAATCTGTCCAACATGGGGAGCAATTACATTCTTGTAGAATGGATAGTAGTAAAAAAGATGATAAATCCTTTTTATATTTTCAAGAACACCTGGTCCATTGGCTGCGCTAAGCTCATAACATTGGGCGATAATAACTCCACACAAATATTTCTGTTTTCCAAGAATCTGAGATGTGAGGGCACATTGATATAAAAAACTTGCTCTTGTTTTATTAAGTTCTGTGACCACCTCAGTGGTTTATTGGTCAGAGTTCCTGGCTACAGATCCAGAAGTTCCGGGTTTGATCCCCAATGCTTCCAAATTTTTCTGTGAAGCATTGGATCTGGAACAAGGTCAACTCAACCTCATGAGGACAAATGAGGAGCTACTTGAATGAAAAAGTTGTAGCGCCGGTATAGACAGCTGAGATTAACAACCAAAGGATTCGATGTGCTGACCACATGGCACCATCTATCTGCAAAAGCTGGCACTATCATTGTCAAACAATGGCTTCCGCTTAGTCGGTATGGCTCAATTGCAGACTGACTCCATGGAGTTTTTTTATTACTCGAGAATTATTTATTTTTATTGTTTTCCTTTTTATGTTGTATTCTATATAAATATATTTATTATATAATATATATAATTCCCTAACAATACTGAACTTAATGAGACGAGTTAAAGTTTTTCATCTTTTTCAACATATTTTATTTAATATCAGGTGTAAATTTAGTAATTGAGACTCTTAAAACTGCTTCTAAATGTTCATTGATGTGTTGAACAGAAATTATATATACAGTAGAACTTGTTTTAATCAAAACTTTACTCAACCTAGACCCAGCCTATACATATATATCACTTCCTGTGATACATAAAATGTATATATTTTAGGGGTGCACTGATGCAGATACTGATGAATCGTTATCGGGCGATTATTAGTGCATCGGCACTTAATCGTAATCAGCGATTATTATGTTGATTAATCATTTTTTTAAAGTAAAATTTAAATCAAAATTTTCTAGGTAAGAGTTTAGTGATTAAAATCACAAAAAACACACATACACACTGCATCTGGGTTGTGGGCTATGCAAAGATTACATAACCAGACAAAGAAATATAAGTTCATACCGTTCTTAAAACTAACAATCTAGTTCCAACTTTCGCCGGTTATGCATAAAATATCGTTTTGTCTGCATACAATTTTTGTATATTAATTACATTAACTGTTATCATTCTTTTAAGCATATTTCCCTAAAGCTATTAATAAATAACCGATAGTCGGGATTAATTGGTGTAAATAATCGTAGCATGAACAATTATTTTAAATAATCGATAATTGGTTTTACTGAATTGGTACATCTCATATATAATATATATGTATATATATATATATATAATATATATGTATATATATTATATATATATGTATATATATATATATATATAATATATATGTGTGTGTATATAATATATATAATGTATATGTATGTATATATATATCTGTCTGCCATGGTAACATGCAGAACAAATATATCTCCTTTTGATGTAAATATGAACAGAAATATCATTTAAGATTTTAAAGAAGGTCTTACTTAGTATGTATGTATTTCCCAAACCAATAACAAAAGGGAGTGTCTTTAAAATACAGAAATATTGTATGCTGAAGTATACAACAGATGGAACTATGGTGTGCTCGCCCACATACTTTGGCACCTACACACTAGAGATGGGTGAAACAGTGATTTTACGATGTCAGTGAATACAGTGACTGTGATTTTAAAATATCGATGATTTGTACCAGTGATTTTTCACTGTGACTGGTATTCACAGTGTCTTGATGGACCGATATTTTTTCAATTTCCAACCACGGTCAAAGCTAGTATTTAGCTGCTGACCGAGTAGGCGAGTACAATCGAGTATGGAGTATGGAGTATGGAGTATTTATGAGTATTGGGTATTTAGTATTTACTCGAATAGTCCCATGAGTATCGGTTGGAAGGAAACTAATTACTCGGGTGTTTGGTGGCTTGCAATGTAATTCGATACTTAAAGACCTAACATAAACTCTTCCTGTCGGCACTGACATTGACAATCAACATACAGCTACCTAATCTTCAGGTTTTATCTGGGTTTCATGTTGCCTGACTAATGTACAGTCAATACAAAAACATGCATTTTAAGATGTTTCATACAGTTGATAAAAAGAGAAAGAAAAAAATGTTATTTAATATTTTATAGTGAAATATTATGTAATTTGGGCAAAATTAGTGATCCAACAAACATCATGTTAAAATTGAATACCAATATTAAAACTTATTTGATGTACTATGGGAAACTCTTGTAATTGTGTAATTTATTTAGTGATCTGTTTTACCGCAATTAAAATTTATGTGACATTAAAAATGAACGTAACATAATGGCGATTGGTTTAGAAAATGTTGTTTGGAATGCAGGTCATATATTATATTATTGTAGTGTTATTTTATTTTAAATACCGTACATCTAATAGTAGATGAACAATACATATTAGAAGCAAATAAACTTTATATTAGACTATAGGATGATTAGGATCATTAACGCATAGTACATATTAAGGTTTATTTATAAATTTTCTATTTTGCTACTTATTTTAATTTACTATTTGCGATTTTGGGGATAGGATCACCGAAAAAAAAAAATTTTCTTACCTACTTTTAAATAGAATCCGAAATGTGATTTGCTTGGTAAGCAAGCTTTTCAATTTTGTTCTTAACAACAGATATTTTGGATTGAAAACGCATTTGAATGAAACATTTAAACCATTAAAGTCATTTTTACGTAGAAATCTGATACCGTTTTTGAAAAATGAGCTCTACGAGATCAAGTGTTTTAAATAGAAATAACACGTAAAACATGCCAGTCAATAAGGTCGATTCTCTTTTAGCTGGTAAAAAAAAAAGAAAGAAAGAATAACAAGGGCCGCGAAGCAAGCGAGTATTTACTCGAATGTCTAGAAGAAGCAATACTAGCTCCATAGCTCGAGTAACTGTTGCCATGGAGTATCTTCGATCACTGATATCTCAATCACCGATACTTTTGAGATAGAGTCACTGAGAGTAGCGGTGAGCATGTGGTATCGGTGAAAAAATCACAGTTAGTGATTTATCGCCCATATCTACTACACACCCTTTCGTGTTTGGAATAATTGATATAGTGTCGAGGAGTTAAGAAATATTCAACTTGCCACTGTGAGGTATGCTCCCTTAAAACCTGCCAAGGAAAGGGATGTTAGGGAATTGTTCAGATATATGAATGAAGAAAATTCTGCCTGGATTGAGAATATGCTTGAAAAAAGCTATGAGCAATAATTCAATGCTAACAATGCTTAAATCAGAATGACTTTGTTTCCTTCCTAAACGACAACACCATAAGCCTATCATTTGTATTAAAACTATTTTTTTATTGCAAAACAATGTTATTTTGTGTAATTAATTGCTTGTTTTAATTTCGTTTAGTGTTACATTGGGTAAAACACTTTTCTGTGTTCTGTGTGAGATCACTTTTAATCCAATATATGGTAAAAAGGCCTGTGCAGGTCTTAAAATAACCATTATTTTTGCTTGGATTGATATTAAATTGTCAATTATATCCAATGTGACCAATACTATAGAATAACAAGAATCCCAAATCGATCAATCAAATACGTACTGATTGTCATTTAAAGATGTTACACTAAAATGAAATATTCAAACGTCATTTACTCAAAACTCCATTTTAGTCTATAGGCCCGGCTTCCTGAAACCTTCTTTTACGCTAATGGTTTTAGGGATAAGAAAGGCTATATTTATAGGAAGTGTACTAACATTTGCATGGATATAAAGTGGAAAACCATTTTGAGTAAAATCCTTAGTACACCCAACCGAGATTCAAACCTTAATCACCCCGTCATCGGTAGTCTAGTTTACTAACGCCTTTAACAATGCGTCAACCAAAGCGGATTGTTATTAGTTCAAATACATTTTTAATTTATTAATTATTTAACGGCTCATCTATTTTGAGGGGATAAGCTGGGGGAGACGGGGCTCGCGCGCCTCTTACTACCCATTCAGTCCATTTGCATATTTACTTTGATTTGGAAGGTCTAATTTAGGTTAAATGTACCCGCATTTGTCAGGAAGGAAGAGTGAGAAATCAAATAAAAAGGAAAATCACTACAGTACCTACCCCCTGAGATTCGAACTGACCTCGTCATCGGTAAACGAAAATGACGCCAAACCCGCACGCTCAACCATGCGTGTAATGGCTTTAGAATCTACAGGATATGAATTGAGAAGTAATCTGTGGTAAATTCATTCGCATGATTGTAGAGAATGAATTGAAGAAATAAAGTGATAAATCACACACGGAAAATAATCCGACCTATATTATATGAACCCCAACCTCGTCATTGGCAATCAAGGCCGTAGCCAGCCAGTAATTTCAGGGGGGGTTTGATGGGCACATCTCCAAATTGTCAGAGGATAGAAAAAATTTACAAATATTAAACACCTCTAGAAACTCTCTGAAGTGCTTTTTATGGTAGCACAGTCCCCTAATTTGTACTTGTACCTTAATTTTGAATCATAAATAAAGCCATATATATTTTGTTCATTAAATTTCAGGGGGGGACTAACTACAGCCTTGTTGGCAATCCATTCCATTATGAGCCTGGCGCCATAGACTGCGCGGCGAGTGATGCAAGTGCCAGAAGTCAGTCTGGCAACTGCTCATCGCGGACCAGCGTCTTACTTTTAGATGAACAGATAATCTAAGTGCCTACAATAATAGATATTGCTATAGTTAGAGCCCTATAGGAAGGACCCTTTAGGATGATATACAAATAAATATAGAGAAACCAACAATCAACATTGTCTAAAGGTATCTTTAGTTTCATAAATATGTCAAAATTGATGGCTGAAGAACTAGTAGCTTAGCGTATGAAAATCTAAAATTGAAAGTTTATTTTGTGGCTATGAACTTTTAGATAAGGTTCTTTTCAGGACGTGTATAAAATAATAATACGAAACTCAGAACAAATCACAATCACATTAATTTCATTTTTCCGCAAAAATCCTTAGAAACGTCGATGTCGGTAACTATATCTCCATCCTCCGACTCGAACGTTTTTATGAATTTTTGTATCTTAAGGCAGTTCGGTTCATTAAAACGTAAGAGGAGGTGCCGGTATGCACGATTTGCCCGCCTTTGTCGGTCTCTTTTTATATACTACCCAACTGAGTAGAATGTTCGGAGGTGTATGAAGATAAAAAAGTCCGTCTACTAGTAGTTCGTGTCCACTGCCTGTTTAAGGGTTTGACATGTTCTAACTTTTTTTTTCAATATGTGTAGATACTTTATTAGTACTTATATTTTCAATCAACTTCTTTTTATGGGATTAGAATTTTACCTTATTGATTTTGGTAATGGTCCTTGACAATGGTCGGTTTTAAATAGCCTGAAATTAGGGTTGTAGGAAACTTAGGAGGTTAAACAGTAGCGTGCCTCCATAAATAAGGCTAAGATATACATTGTTGCCATAAATAAAAATTAACACAGTAATAAAGCTTATTTAAACGTTCGCCAAAAATAGAGAACGAAATCTGGAGTAGCGAGTCACATATTCACAAAAATTTATGTTGACCCATAAAACTTTGCAACACAATCTAGAAACAGCTATTCATCAATAAGTTATGTTTTTTAGTGGATTGACATGTTAGGATGTGCTTATATTCATGCAGAACGCATAACTAATAGTAATAGTAAATATTGTATAGCGTACAGTGTACAATTCATAAGAAAAATACGGCGGATCATAATGAAGCATAGTGTTTAAAGTCTTACTTTAATAGATTGTCTTATATTCATATAACATGGCCTAAGCTCTTTGCACTACAAGATAAGGTCTTTAAAAATACATACATACATACATACATACATACATACATACATACATACATACATACATACATACATACATACATACATACATACATACATACATACATACATACATACATACATACATACATACACACATACACACATACACACATACACACATACACACATACACACA
>CABFWB010006508.1:16344-32622 GCA_902151455.1 Timema bartmani
CATACATACATACATACATACATACATACATACATACATACATACATACATACATACATACATACATACATGCATGCACACATGCACACATACATACATACATACATGCACACATACATGCAAACATACACACATACATGCATACATACACACATACATGCATACATATACACATACATGCATACATATACACATACATACATACATATACACATACATACATACATACATATACACATACATACATACATTCATTCATACACGCGCGCACGTCCGTCCGTCCTGATTTTGGTTGCAAGAACAATAGAGAAAACTAAAACATATTTCTTTGCGGCCAACATTGATAAAATTTTACTATATTATTTGTGTTATTTTATTGGTATTAATAGTATCGATCAAAAGTGACAGCTACAGTTAACATTACTTGATGTATGAATATGTTAAATTTGTTTTGGTAACTTTAGTAACTAACTTCTACTGTTCTTCCTACCAAAATCATACTTTACATACCTAATCACGCCTTTTCCTTACGGGGTAGGCAAATTGTGCATATAGCTCAAAAAACAACTCTGTAGGGAGCCTACTTAATCCATCCTCACTTTCTCCACACTTAGCTACTTTCGATAAACCCCGTCAATTAAACTGTATCTTTTAAAATTACGTAATTTAATTTAAGTGATACCTGTACTATTAAATACAATTTGATTTTTTTAAATACTGATTTTATTACTGACATGAATTTTATGGTACACCTTTTTTCTTAGTAACAATAAAAAAATTATAATATTTCCCCTTTATTTTCACACATACGTATATTGGTGTATTCATTGACATCAAGATAAAGAAAGTTCGTTAATAGCAAATAAGACGTATGGTCTCAATACCATAAGGTATATCAAACATGAACATAAAAGCTAATTTTCGTCTGCTGTGTGTGCTGACGTTTAATTGACTATATATAGTTCATGACATTCTCATTGGCTGATACAAGGGCCGTGTATTCTCAAGTGCGTTAAGTCGTTAAATCAACTTTATTCGCTGTGCATTATTCATTTTGTATCAATTATTAACGCCGTCAATGAAAATGTGTTTCAACTTCTTGCGTATTATGTGCTATGTACTATTCGCTATTAGCTTTGCGCTATACATGAATATACAATCAGCCTTAGTGCTGTTGCACACGTACCGATAATATCGATGTCGGTGCCGGCGCCGATATCGGTGGTAGTGAGATTCCATGTAATCTTATGGCCCTGTTGCACACGATGCCGACACGACATCATTATCGTGACGACTACCGACATGTCGGAGCCATGTCGGCGGTCCCCTAGATAAATACGCCGATATCAGTGCGCAGAACAGTTGGCCACTAGTCTACAGCTGTCATCTGGCAATTTTTGGCTTTGTCTTTCGTGAGGTTAGGTGCTTGCGCGTTCGTTTCCTCCGTTCTACTTTTGGGTAAAATGTCTAGTAAATTTAACTATGACATAGTGACCTTAATTAAGTTAGTGGAGAGCAGAGCCTGTTTATGGGACAAAACAAGTGAGGAATTCAAGGATCGGGATATGAAAAACAAACTTTGGCTTTAAGTGTATTCCTTCTTGGAGCCAGATTTCTTTCAACTAGACAGAAAGGAGCAAATAAAAGTTGGTAAGTGCTAAGAGTCCTTGCGGATACTATAGGATGCACCCAAAATTCTCTTCCTCTCCGGTTACGACGTTGCCTCCTCCAGAGATGAAGCAAACACAACAAGAGAAACCTCCTATTCCACATGGAAGCCATGTTGTTTGCTCGCCACCATCCACAAAACTGCCTATACCTCTCAAGCACCGATAGCGATAGTGTCGGTGTGTGTGACAACAACCCACACCGTTATCGGGGCTAACAACGATATCGGCGCCGGCATCTTTAATATCGGTACGTGTGCAACAGCACTTAATGTCACGGTTTGAATTTGTGTTAAGTCGCCGCGGCACAGCTCATCACAGATGTGTGTATATATATATATATATATACATATACATATACATATACATATATATATATATACACACACACACATATATACACGGTCAACCCAAATTTCAAATCATTTCATCACTCGACGCGGTGATTTACTTATCTCTTGTTACACAGTGCATTCGCACTTATTATAATCGTTTGGTTGTGTAAGTCGACAAAGCTGACACTGAAGTATACTCGATTATCTAAGGGAATTAAATAAAACACAGATAATTCATTTAAATAGTAGATTTCATTTCTCTTTTCATCCCAAATTAGCACTTCCTTAACAAACAGATTTATTTAAAAAATAGTCTGTGATGTTTGCTATACTACAAGGTCAGATATGACACTTCGGAACGATGCATTTCGGGAAGATTAATTCACAGGTAGCTAATAAATTAAATTCTAAAATAATGTAATGGACGCAAGGCTAAGCTTCAAACCAAAGTAATGATCCTCCTACAAATAATATAGAGTTTTCGGGTGGACAGGGAAGGCTGTGATTGAGTTAGAGCTCATCACGTGATCACGTTTTAATTAGTCTCTTGTTTTTCAGTGAACGTGTAAATCTATAGTTACGATAAAAACATTTCTCGCATCATAGTCAGACACGAGCGATACGTGATTAAGCTGGCCGTGCAGTGGCGAACACGTGTTGTCCAGTGAATGATTCTTCTTTCTTTCCTCGGTCGAATGAACTCGTACCTTAGAGGGGGCCGGGCGGGGACTGAAGTCTGAACTGGTTGGGCCGGTCTCCCGGAGAGGGCAGCGACCCCATGCATCATCCTCGCGTGGGACGATGGCCACAGCCCTGTGGAGGTACCGCCTTCATGGACAGAGGAGAGCACGGATTACATACCATCATGACACAGCTTGGAATGATATGCAGCAAATATCAAGTTACCACCAGAACACGCCGTCAGGGAAAAACTTATTTTACTTTGAAAGCCGGCAAAATCAAACTCGCCACACTTGTATGGCCATTTTGCCACTTGTGGCGATTGGTGACAGGGTTGCCAACCCCGGGCCTCATCAAATGTCACTTGGTCTAAAATGAATTTCGGACAGTAAAAGAGTAGTTAATTTCATCAAAAGTTAGTTGGCTTAGAAGTCATTTGGACTAAAATATCAACTAATTCATGTATTTTCATATGAATAGAGGTGGCACAAGTTATGCGAGATAGTGTGACGATAATTTTAATTTACTATTAATATATTATGTTTTTAAAATTAAATTGATGGTAGTGATACCGATTGAGAACATACATTTTAATAGAGTTTTTTACATTCGTATTGAAAATATAAAATAAATTAGATATGTAGTTTCTGCATTTATATAGACCTACATATTATTTTTAATACTTTTTTTAAATTTCTTTAAAATTTTGGCCTTCTAAATATATAAAGGTGTTAAACTTATAATTTACAAAAATACATTTTTGTTGGTTCAAACTATTTTGCGTAAGGTTTTTTATTGCTTTTCATTTAGACCTAATAGTTTGCACCAACGATTGAATCATTAGGATCACGGCACAAATTTATCTGATTGCCAAACTCTTCCTTCACCTCTGACAAAATGTGTATTAATCACAACTTGTGAATGTGAGGAATGCCAGGCCTCTACCGTGGTTCGGATTCCACGTTAAACTGTAGGTCCTTCATTTCATCTCACAATCACCCTACCATTACACATTAGCGTAAGTGCGTATAACCCGAACGGGTAGTAAGACGCGGTGCTAATAATAATAATAATAATAATAATGAATCATTAGGAGGGCACTGAGAAGCCTAGCAGATGTTGAGAAATCCCGCGTTATTTAAGAAGTTTTATGATATTTTTAAATATTTTTTTCAATCAAATGTAGGCAAAAATTATCAGCAGGCGTCTGAGGAGTTAAAAAGTTTAAATTTGGAGTTTTAAGTTAAAAATAAATACATTTAACGACAGTTTACGCAAACATTTGTACTTTTGAGATTAAATAAAAAGGTTAGAAACCTAGATCTTGCTTTACTCTTTCAAATAAAGTCATGTTTAGATAGGGTCACAACATCAAAATTTAAGATAATCTGGGATTGTTACTTTTATATGGTTTAGTGTAAGCTATCACATTTTTAAAAAAATTTAAATTTAAAATTTGAATTTTTTAACTAGACAGAATCTTAGCCTACATTCTGATGAAAACAATATAAAAAAATCAAACCACTTCATAAATAATCCGGGTTTTTATAAATGACTTCAACTCTTCTCAGTGCTATACCATGGACCCTCTTAAGATGGGAGTGTAGGGGACGCGAGAAAAGGTTGGTTTTTTTTGGCATCTATTATAGCAAAACTTTTTTTGGTTGAAAGGAATTAAATATTTCATCAGTAGAAACGTAAAGTTGTGTTTTGTTCACATGGTGACATCATCAGTTGTTTAATATGTCAAGGGGGCCCTGGAATGTTAATGACGACTTTTTCTCTTCATTTAAAAAGTTTATCATTACATAATTATATGCTCATGACAGACATTCAACAACTGTTGATATCACCATGTGAAGAAAATTAAACTATATGTTTCTTCTGGAGCAATATTTGATTTATTTTAGCTGAAAAAAAGTTTTTTCTATGAAAACTGCAAAAACATTTACCCTTTCTCGAGTCCCCTACACTCACACCTTCACATCCAAACGACAATAATAATGACGTGTCTGGGCTACATCAATCTGTAGCTCAGTTTGCGGGAAGATTAGCCAGTACCAGTGGCGTGTCGTGAAGTGTTGCCCGGATAAGCAGCATTGTGAATTGGTCACACCCCTCGGTAGAACACTCATTGGTCAGGTATCGAAGTATGCAGAGAAGATAATGTGTAGCTATGATTGGTCAAATAGGGCCCAAGTGGGCAAGAACATATCACAGGTACAATGTTAATAAAGGTCTGCTTCCCTTGCAACATTCCACGAAACGCCACTGGCCAGTACTAATCGTACATACTTTTCGTGGAGGCTCTTTCCATGTCCCGATGAGCTGAGCGGATGATGATGGTGAGTATGACGGGGTGGATCCAATTAAAATCCCAACCTAACCTAATTAACTAACGCTCGGTGATTATGGGAATTATTCCCCTTTCGAGAAATATCCCCTGGTACCAGTCGGGAATCGAATCCGGCACTTCTAGGTCAGCAGTCAGGGTCTTTGAGCACCCTTTTACACTATACCATGAGGCCGGTTATCCAAACGACTTGTACATATATCTACTCATATTGTTTGTTGGGCTTCACTGACTCACTGGCAGAACTTTCAGAAATCTAAACAATTACCAGGAAAATTTAATGGATGAACAACTGTAAACAGTTAACTACAGATTAGACGCCGTAACTTTATTACTATTAGCACCGCGTATTACTACCCGTCCGGGTTATACGCACTTACGCTAATGAGTAATGGTAGGGTGATTGTGAGATGAAATGGAGGAACTACAATTTAACGTGGGATCCGAACCACGGTGAAGGCCTGGCATTCCTTACATTCACAAGTTGTGATTATAAGTCAACTTTCTTGCTTGTCCAAATCACAGGGCTTACTGTGAAGTCTAGCGACAGTTCAAAGTTTTATGATTTTTGTGCACATCTGCGGCCTAGTACTTCTTTTTATGTAAACAACGGGCAATTTTTTTTTATGCCATTGATAATTCTCTCATAGCGCCCATACATTTACCGATTAACGCAAATTATTAATAGCTATTTTTTTTAAAACTATGGTGTGAGTACGCAAGAGTGCTATACCGACCGAGCGGCTGCCGCCGTTAACGATGATAGTGCCAAAATTTGCGGATTAAAGGTGTCATGTGGTCAGCACAACAAACCATCCGGCGTTAATTTCAGTTTTCTAGATCTGAGCTGCTACTTATTTATTCAAGTAGCTCCTCATTTGTCCTCACTAGACTGAGTTTAACCCCATTCCAGACTCTCTGCTTCATAAAACAATTCTGGAAGTGCCGGGGATCGAATCCGCGATCTTTGGATTTGTAATCCGGAACTCTGACCACTAGATCACAGAGGCGGTCAGTTAAAATAAGATAGTACAAATAAGGCAGCTTGAATGATTAATGTTGTTTAGAACTATCATGCCTGAATAATAATAACTATTGAGAAATAGGGGTAGTTATTATTATTATTTAGCACCGCGTCTTACTACCCGTTCGGGTTATACGCTTAAGTACTAATTACGCTAAATGGATTAGGAATTGGGAAGGTTGAATTTAGTGGAAGTGAACCCGCATTTGCGTGGAGGGAGAGTGGAAAACCATTTAGATCGAACCTCGATCTCCCCGTCCTCGGCAGTCGGGCTCAACACGACTGGCGCGTTAGCCAACTACGCCACCGAGGCGGGTAATAGGGGTAGTTCCTCATGGTGGCTACAGACAGGGAAAACAGGGAAAGCCTGGAAAAGTCAGGGAATTTTTGAATGGCAGGGAAAACAGGGAAATGTCAGGGAATTTAACTAAAAATAAGGAACAGTTAAGGAATTAAAAGATATGTCTAAAAATCCCATTATTTTCGCAACTTAACACTAAAACAAAAGTTAGTAATACCTAAATAAAATACAATTTAATTTTTAAAATAACTGATAAAACTGTTTATTTTTAGTAGATACAAACTTTTTTAATATGTGATCAATAATAAATAAAACAAGTCATCATCCATCATTAAAACTGGAAAAAAAGTAGTCAGGAAAAATTGAAAAATGTTGCCTGGAAAAGTCAGGGAATTTTGTAAAATGTGTTTTGTAGCCACCCTGTTCCTTTTCCCCGAAACGGTAAACTAATAGTAATTGTCTTATAAGTTGTTAATAGCCACACTGGTACTAGACGCGTTCGTTATAAAAAACAAGCAATAATGTAAACCACTTCACAAATCTTATTATTCATAGGAAATTAAGTAGTATAAGTTAATTATAGTTTTTAATACTGAACTATTTCTATTGTGATCAATATTATTACAATAGTCAAGAAGATATTATCTAACCCGCTTCGGTGGCGCGCTACTCTCTCATTGTATTAGACTACCGAGGACGGGAAGATCGAGGTTCGATCCCGGCCGGGTGTACTGGGGGTGGTTTTACACTCTCCCTTCACGCAAATGTGGGTACACTTCCTCTGAATCCAACCTTCCTAATCCCTAACACATTACTGTAACTGTTACATAGGCGTATAATCCGAACGGGTAGTACATCGCGGTGCTAAAAAGAAATCGGATGAAATATATTTTAATCAGTATGTTTAACACCGGTACAAACATAGGCCTACGTATTTTTTTGTGACCAAAATTGTTCTCATTTTAATAATTGATTAGTGCAATTCACTTTTTAATATGTTTCAAAAGTGTTAGCTACAAATCATACGACTTGACGTATGAATACGTGATACTATATTTAGCAACTTTTCTAGCTGTCCTTTCTATGACAATTATACTAAATACTTTTCCCTAAGAAAATAAGTGTAATTATTATGTAACTCATGTACACAAAGAGTTTGAGCTTGTTTAGGCTTGTTTAGGCCTTCTAGCAAGGAACTAGGAAGTTCATTGTTCTAAGGTGAGCCCACAGGAAAGTTGACGTATTAATGTTTGTATAGACCTACCTTTATATAACAATATATTATGTTGGAGGGCAAGGGGCTGGCTAGTGTGTATATCCCAAGTATAATCTATTAAATTAGTAGTTAATAAATATTTGGCTATTGGCATATAAGTTAAACACCGTAAGTACTAAAACACCCATTCGTTTCTAATGTATATCTGGCCCTCCCTTTCAAGGGCGCCATTAGTTTCGGGGGAGAGAGGGTTCTGGACTTACCGCTGTTTACTAATAGATTCATTACTATACATTGTTTAAAGTAGCTTATAATGTCTGAGTGGCACATATCCCTGTGTATGCGTAAATACTCCAAAGATTCTTTATTACGCTTTGGTGTAAAGACATTTGTTGTAAAAATTTAGCCAGTTGAAGTTTTCCCAATTATTAAATGTAGGCCCCCCTTACCAGCCAACAGCAAATTCAAAGTAGTAACCGTAGTACGAACTCTCTGACTAAATACACCACGCCAAAAATATTTCCTAAGATTACAACATAAACATACTTTAAATAAGTTGTCGTAAAGTAATTCAACTTAAAATTAACAACATAAATACATTGGGCTTAACATTAATTTAATCACATGTCACTTGTCCTAAAATTTCACCAAAGTCATTTGGCCTACACTACAGACCAGCAGTCTCAAACTCAGACCCTCGGCAGGGCCACTTTCAGGTTTCGAAGGAACTTAGGGGGCCGATGAATTTCTTACAAATAAATATCAACTTTACAAAACTACACCAATAGCTTTGCACTAGAGGGGGATATTATTTATATGTCTCGGTAAATAGTAAAAAAAAATAGGCTTCATCAATTACTTTTATTTCTATCATATTGTATCAATGAAAACCAAAATTTTTAGTAACAAAATAATTTCACTTATATTTAAAAAGAATAAAAAAATTACCAACTAAACACGGTGACGAAAATATTACAGTTTCTGACCAGAAATTTGTGCCCGCTTTTCTTTCCCTAGTTCGTCGAAATTTGGAGTAATCTCCTTTGAACATGCTACTATAAACTTGATCTTAAGTGAATGTCACTTAGCCTATTCCTTTCAAGAGATTTTACTTGAGTCAGGTGCGTTGTCAGCATTATAGGAAAATGGAGGCGTAAATATATTTAAAATATTTTCCATGTAAGTTATTTGAAACATTCAAATTGCTGGTTGAAATCCGGTCAATTGCCCCCACACCGCCCCTGCAGGCGCCCCTTAGTGGTGGTAACTGACAGCTAGAGGAAGATTTTTTTATTGCAAACATTGGTTGAAACTTGAAAGTACTAATGTTAACTTATGTGGAAATAATAATTATTTTCTTAGTTATACTATACTATCAGTCAAAAGTGTTGAGCATATTTTAGTGAACCACAGACGCCAAACACCCAAACGGTTATTTTCATAAATTAATGTTTCACTAATGGTAAAACGGTTAAAAGAAAGGCATAATTAAAAACAAATCGTTTCTTTTGAAAGTTTCTACTGCTAATATTGACAATACCTAAACATATGGCCTTGCAGATAATATGGATTGGCGATAGGACTTGGTAGTTCTGTGGGTTTTTTTTTAAATTGTTTGCTGACTATAAGTACACTAGTATTAAGTGGTGACATCCTGTAGCGTATTGTTGTAGTATTTTAAGCTTAAAGTTAGACTCATAGAGTGCTCTTCTAGCGTTTACACAACAGACTGAAACCTAGCGGCAATCCGGAGAACTAAAAAGTGAACCATCAGCATTGATTTTTTTTTAAATCACCGATGAAAGATAAATTCTTTGCGTTGGCAGGTAAAAGAATATGTTTCTGACAATTATTCTGAATTTTACATTTACGTACAACATAACAATCATTTCACAAGGACATCCAATCAGAAACATTGCGCTGATAGCTATTAATGAATTTTATTATGTTCGGCCTACTTAACTCATTCATACCTGGGCTCGAACGAGGATTCTTTCTCCTTTAAAACACGAAGACAAACCATGAACATTTAATATTTCTCAATGAAAAGTTTTTGTTGTATTTTCATGTCTTTGTATTATTACTGTATACGATACTAGTTTTTATATAAAGCATTTTTAACCCTTTTGTTTTCTTTTTCCCTCCTCAAAGCGTGAAGGCTGGGAGCAATGACCAACAACATTCAAAAAGGTACCATTTGTATATAAACCCTGTAGATACCCTTGTTATATAGAATGCCAATAACAAGGTGTACACTCCTAGCTTGCAGTGTTATTTATTCCTCGATTATAGGATGTAGACAGAATGTTAGCGTTCAGCATGATAAGTAAATAAAATATACCAACTAAATTAGCAGACATCTTGTAGATGAATCTTAGTGGTGTCTTAATTGTTTGTTTTAGATGTAGGAGTGATGGTTTTGTTGCACTTAGATTCGTTGTGTTTGTTGATGTAATTTGTTGGCTTGATAATAAATTTTGTTTCCGTATTAGTAATTCGTAGTTTGAAGTTGTGTAGATAAGTTTAGTGTATTTTTTTTACCACTTTTTTTATATTTTACTTGCGTCTCACTACCCAAACGCAGACTCCGTATCCGTAGGTACGTATATTCGCGTCTACACAGTCCGGTTCCTTAATCACGTGATCGTGAGATTATTCAGAGACTTCGTCCAATAAAACTCGTAAAAAGATCAAGCGCCAAGAAGTCAGCTTATAAATAATAACTAAAACCGCTTTTTTTATATACAGAAAACGTTCAGCAAATATTAAGAATTAATAGCCAGAGCTATTATTTATGCTTATTAGTGGGGATTACTCCACCTAGATATCATATTCTGAAAATTGAAAAATGACACCCGGGTTCGATTCCCGTGTCCAGGTGTCATTTTTCAATTTTCAGAATATGTTCAGCAAATAGTTGAAATGAAGGAAAAGTACAAAACAAATATATTTATAGCACGATTTGAACTATCATACTACTTATGATTAGTGTTTGCTTTTGCTTGAAAATGCAATATTAATAAATGTACTAATATTATGGATGTAAACAAAGCAAAGGTGTAGTATGTGCTTTTGTTTTGATGCGCAGTCACATATTTACTTAAGGTGGGGTGCTAGTGAGCGCGAGTTTAGTGCGTTAATTTTGCAGTTTTTATAGCATAAACATTTTTTGGACAGAATAAATCAAATATTTCTTCTATAGAAACATAGAGTTTAGTTTTCTGCACATGCTAATCTCAACAGTTGTTGAATATCTGTCATGAGCATAGCGGCATTGGTGACAAACTTTTTAAATAAAGAGAAAAAGTTGTCATTAAATTCCAGGATACCTTTCCCAGATATTCAAGAACTGTTGAGATTAGCATGTGCAGAAAACTAAACTCTATGTTTCTATAGAAGAAATATTTGATTTATTTTAGCCAAAAAATGTTTATGCTATAAAAACTTCAAAAATAATGTCCTAAACTCGCGCTCACTAGCACCCCACCGGTGGGAATGTAGGGAAGGGAACGTGCGGAAAGGTCATTGTTTTTTAAATGTTTCTTTAAAAACTTTTTTTTGGTCTAAAGAAATCAAATATTGCTTCAGTACAAACATAAAGTTTAATTTTCTTCACGTGGTGACCTCAACATTTCTTGAATATTTGTCAAGGGTGTCCTGGAATTTAATAATGACTTTTTCTCTTGATTTAAAAAGTCTTTCATCTAATGCCTCTGTGATTATGAAAGATATTTAAGAAGTGTTAACATCAACATGTGAAGAAAATTAAACTCAATATTTCTACTGACGCAATATTTTTTTTATTTTGGCCAAAATGGGTGACCTGGCAGTCTAGGGGTAAGGTATCAGACTTCTGTGCTGGGGGTCCGGGGTTCAATCCTAGGTCCCGACACAGATTTATCTGATTGCCAAACCCTTCCTTCACCTCTGACAAGACGTGTATTAATCACAACTTGTGAATGTGAGGAATGCCAGGCCTCCACCGTGGTTCGGATCCCACGTTAAACTGTAGGTCCTCCATTTCATCTCACAATCACCCTACCATTACACATTAGCGTAAGTGCGTATAACCCGAACGGGTAGTAAGACGCGGTGCTAATAATAATAATAATAATAATATATATTTTGGCCAAAAAAATTGTTTTGCTATAACAACTGCAAAAACACTGACTTTTTCTCTTGTTCCTTACATTACCACCTTAACTGTGATTGCTAGCCTTATGGACTAATCCTTAGAAAGTTAAAGTAGACCAACTTTTTATGGAGTACGGATCAGGACTCTTCGGACAGAGCAATCTGATACTGTGGCATCGATTTCTTACGGACCACGGACTGAGGGATACGGAGTCTGTAGATTTGGATTTGAATACATCTATCATTAATATTACATATGCTTTGTGACTTGATATGCAAATGTTCCATAGGTATTAGTTATTTCACACACACTCTATCTTAGAGGGGGAGTTATTTTACGTAAACTTTCTAAATATATCGACACGCGACTAACAAAATATTTTAGTCCTAAAGCAGTACACCTAATACCACAAACCGCCCCTTTATCGTTACTAATTAGATGGCAGGTCGAGTCTGTATAAAATAATTAATATTTTTGTCAGCATCGAATGAAAAAGATGATGGAAAGAAGAAAGATACGACCCCTCGCGGAACATAAAGGTGGGATACGAACAGTGAATTCAAATAAAGAATGTTAAAATTAATACGATAGAAAAACAAGGGGATATAATTGACTAGCTGTTTGGGTAAGCCGCATCAAAACCATATCAAATTAGGACTTTTAACATCCGGCGACCAACATTTTTAAAGTTTCCCCTTGCACAATCTTGAACTAACCATGGCAATCCGAAGGCAATGATTTCAATTAACAAATTAAAATAAATTAAATCTTTGAAATACCCAAAACGAGTGCACAAACGAACAAAATATTTGCCTAAGGACGATCATAAGACAAAATATATGAAGTAATATACATTGTTACATAAACTTGTTGTAAAAAAAAAGAGCATAACGGTTTAGCAAATAGCGTAAATGAAATAATAGACTATTATATAGGCCTACACTTAATAAATTCTAAACCTCCCATTTATTGGAACCAATTTTAAAATGACAAATTTTTGGTATATTTTGATTTTTTTTATCATTTGGGGCAGCTTGAAAATATTAAAATTTTCTAACACACTTAGAAATTTATTTTGTATTGCCATTTGACAATTTTCCCGAATATTCTTAAGATTAGTTTAGATGACATCATAGGTATATATTATAATGCTCTAAAAATATTTACTTTAATGTCAGAAGCATAAAAAATAAGTTAGAGGACTTTAAAATTATGCTTCCGGGTTTGTGTCGGGTAGATTTAGTAACCACCATAATCGTGCGTGGGGCGTTACTTATGGGGGTGCTGGTTCGAATACGAAGGGGGCGGGATCAACGCCTCCCGAAGAATCCGTTTGATGAATTAACAACAAGAAAGAATCATGGTATTATTTTACAAGATAATTCTTTGAAAAACCAACATTATAAATTACATTGCCACCCGTCGGTTGGCCTAGAGACAGGTTTTCAGGCTTCTAAAAAAAAATTAAGGTACGTACTTCGTTATTTTGTTGCTCAAACTTTTCATCTTTTCACGGCACGCCTATGGCAATCACAGTGCTATCTATAGTCTATATCAGGGGTCGGTAACCTATGGAACGCGTGCGAAAAGTGGCACGTGGAACAATTTTCAATGGCACGCTGAGCGATTAGAATAGAAATAATATAAAGCCTTTATTCATAATTAAAACCATTGACGTGTGAGTAATAATTTTAATAGCAACGTGTTTTATGTTTCAATGATTCAATTGTTTTGTTTCAAAATTTCAAAATAATGCCTTCAAAACTTAAATTTTGCAAAAACACATTTATAACTTTTGTATCTATTCTGATTTTTCTGATTCATATTAGGATATTAATTATTCAAGAAACAGTAGTTGTTTAATATATTCGATTTAGAAACATGTTGCTACAATTACATTTTATAAGATCAACTTAAATTTGTTTTAATAGTAAGTTGTAATATAGAATGCCAGGCCTCCACCGTGGTTCAGATCTTTCATCTGACAATCACCCTACCATTACACATTAGCATAAGTGCGTACAACCCGAACGGGTAGTAAGACGCGGGGTAAATAATAATAATAATAATAATAATAATAATAATTGTAATAGTAAACTAGTATATAAATATAAACTATTTGGGTGGGCCTAGCGAGCGACTTTGCAATATGACTTCGGCACAACACTACTAAAATGTTGCCGACCCCTGGTCTATACTCTCTAGCAGTGTTTCTCAAGCCTTTCACAGTGAGAAGCATTTGATGCATTGTGGACCACTCACCTGTCCCCTTGCATCAGCCATACATTCTATTAATATATTACATGTATATCAAGGAGTAAAATACAGCAATTTATTGTAGCTAGCTTCTTTTCCCCCATTTCACACTTGTGGTATAAAGTTCAACAATTAAGGGGTCGTCCATAAACCACGTAACGCTTTTTTCTTACCTTTTTAGCCCCCCCTCCCCCCATGTAACACCATGTAGACATTTAGCCTACTCCCCCCCTCCCCCACAACCTGTGTTACGTAACTTTTCTCAACAAGAATGAATGTAATTATTTCATAGGGAAGTTTTGTGATACTAAAGGAGGGATTCAGAATTAATATTTCTTAAAATCCATTTTAAATCCTGAATATAAATGATTTCAGAGAGTATTATTATTTAGGATAGCTACACATACAAACAGATAAGACAGACAAGTACAGACATAAAGACGTAGAGTTCAAATTCCTCAGATTCATGAGGAAAAACCTCTGCTATATTTATGTTATGGATGTCGGGTTTGCGATCTGAGTAAGAGCAAGACGCCGCGGCACTACTATGTGCTGAGTAGGATGGCCCTTTTTTAAATATATATAGTAGCGCTACATTATGATGTTAAAATTGTAATGTCCAGTTCACGGTAGAACTACAAACATCATTTTATTTGTAGTTCACGGTAGAACTACAAACATCATTTTATTTGTAGTTCACGGTAGAACTACAAACATCATTTTATTTATAGTTCACGGTAGAGCTACAAACATCATTTTATTTATAGTTCACGGTAGAACTACAAACATCATTTTATTTGTAGTTCACGGTAGAGCTACAAACATCATTTTATTTATAGTTCACGGTAGAACTACAAACATCATTTTATTTGTAGTTCACGGTAGAGCTACAAACATCATTTTATTTGTTTTATTACAGGATATGTTTATTTTATTCACTTCTTATTACTATACTTTAAATGACATAATTGAAAAACATATTCATAAAGGTTCAAAAGTTTTATAACCATACAATTAAAACCATTCGCCAAGATGGCACAGGAACGAAAATATGTTTGCTATCTTTACAAATTTGTGTTGTAAAAAATAAATATTTGGGATGCTCTATAATACGAGGGAAGTTCGGAAAGTAACCTCCGTTTGGCTGTAAATAAAAAACTTGCATAGAAAAAATATTTTATTATATACATCTTAAAACTACAGATTTTTACTATTTTTCAACATAGTCACCATTTAAATTTAAGCATTTGTCATAGCGTTTCACTAATTTACGAATTCCCTCTTCATAAAATTCAGCCGCTTGGGCACGTAGCCAATCTTCCATGGCATTTTGAAGTTCGTCGTCGTCATCGAAGTGCTGCGACTCAAACCACTTCTTCATGTGAGTGAAGAGATGAAGATCACTTGACGCCAAGTCGGGGCTGTAAAGAGGATGATCAAAAACGTCCCATTTGAATTGCTTTAAAAGCTCTTGAGTTTTTCGAGCACTGTGAGGTCGAGCGTTCTCATGCAAAAACACAACACTGAATGTCAGCATACCACGACGTTTGTTTTGAATGGCTCGCTTAAGTTTCTTCCAATTTTTACAGTAGACATCTGAAGTGATCGTCGTACCCCATTCCATAAATTCAACCAGCAAAACTCCCTCGGCATCCCAACAAAACGTAGCCATAACCTTCCTCGATTACAAAGTTTGGCGGGTTTTCTTTGGCTTGCATGGAGAATTGGTATGGCCCCAAGCCATCGACTGTTGTTTCGTTTCGGTGTTTACGTACGCCACCCAAGTTTCGTCATCAGTCACAATTCTTTTCAAAAAACCTTCTCCTTCCGCGTCGTATTGTGAAAGGAAGTTTAAGGCAGAGCCCATTCGTTTGGTTTTGTGGACCTTTGAAAGCAATTTTGGTACCCATCGAGCATAGAACTTTCTGTAGCCTAATTTATCGGTGACAACCTCGTACAAAACCGTACGAGAAATTTGCGGGAATTGTTCAGAAAAAGGCTAAATGGCTAATGAAGTGGAGATTGGGGTTCGAATACCTCCCGGGTGTACTCAGAGTGGCTTTTCCTGAATGGTTTTATAATCTCTCTCCACGTTAATGAGGGTAGATTACCTCTAGCATTCTACCTTCCTCATTTCTACTCTATTAGATAAATATAATAAAAATATTTAGAATAAATACAATTTGACTATACCACCCTACAAAATGTATACTAAAAAGGTAGAATTTTGAAGAAAATCTACCAGCATTTGCATGAAGGGAGAGTGGGAAATCATTTAGAAAACGCTACCCTCAGTAGACCTGACTGGTA
>CABFWB010006509.1:4910-32607 GCA_902151455.1 Timema bartmani
TCCCCCCTCCCCACCCCCGATACCTTTTTATTTTTTCGCATTTACTTCCCCCACGTATTGAGCTACCCCCCACGCCCCCGATCCCCCTCTACCAAAACACCCCCGCTTCCCTCAACTTTTCGTTCGATGACAATGCGCATGAGTAAAAAATGGCGGCTCTTGCAGAGAAACGCTAGCTTGGACTCCGGTTATCCCCGTACTCTAGACTTTCTTCTGTTTCTGGAACAAGGAATGACACACAAACCTGAGATCTACTTTTTGTTCTAACTGTCGATAATATGCCAAGATGATAATTGGCATTGTTTAGTTGTGGGGGATTCAATGACTAACTTCATCTACCGGGGATTATTTATATTTCAGCCTCATCTCCTGGAATAGTATGGCTAAAACAAAACATATTTTCATTAGTTGTTTAGTGAACGTAGCTTTGGGTAAAACAAAACACAATTTATTAGTGGTTTAATGAACGTAGCTTTGAGGTAAAACAAAACACAATTTATTAGTGGTTTAATGAAGACAGCATTGGGTAAAACAAAACCAATTTTTTTATTAGTTGTTTAGTGAAGATAGCAGTGGGAAAAATTATACACTTTCTATAGCATAATTTAAAGTTAACGATACCATACATCATTTTGTCTCAGTTAATAATCATTAATTGAAACTAAGAAAACTAATTTATATTGGTTGATAAACAAGGAAAATATATTATATTTCTCAATGGGTAGATTATTTCAAATTCTGATTTGGGGATGCTCGACAGTAAAATAGCCTAATATACATAAAACTTTTGTTTGAACCTTTTGCTTTATGCCTATATTATTCATTTTACAACATAATGAGTTAAACTTAAATATTTAGTAGGCCTATTTTAATCTAAACAAAAGTTTTAGGCATATAGTTCTATAAAAACCAATATAGCATGGACCTAAAATTTAGCATTTTTAATCTATTTTAGTCAAAACAAAGTTTTTAGGCCTAGAGTTCTATAAATAGCCAAAATAGCATATTATTGTTATGTGTTGGGGTCAACTGCACACTTAGGCTACTATGCGCATCCTACACTCTTTTAAGGACATGGGATGAGGGTAATATCAAGAACTAGCCTGGAGAGAGGATGAAATAACCACATTGAAAATAACCATGTTTAGAAAATGAATCCCAATACACCTAGCCGGGACCCGAATCGAATATAACTTATAAATCAGTCGCCAGTCGAACATGCTGGAATTGAAATCACTGTATCGGCTTAGCATTTTTTCAACGGATTTTGATTTATTTTCTAGCCTAAACATGTGAATTAAAAAAAGGTTTAGTCTATTTGTCAGGATGAGTAAAAGTAGAGTTTACGAGCTAATTTACCTTCATGTTGATATTAATGGGTTATTTTCAGATACTATATTTAAGTTGGTAGTGTTCTGAATACTGAGATAAAGTCGATAGTGTTCTGACTACTGAGATAAAGTCTGTAGTGTTCTGACTACTAAGATAAAGTAGGTGATTTTCTTACTACTGAGATAAAGTCAGTAATGTTCTGATTACTGAGATAAAGTCGGTAGTGTTCTGACTACTGAGATAAAGGGGCCTGGTTTCCATCCATACAGCAGCAATAAATTAATCAGTGGCGGCATCAGGATTTACCTTTCACAATGTTGAATTGTTGACGACTGAGTGTTTTAAGAATAAGCTAGTATGCAAGTCGTACCCCAAGTCTCATTCAGGCTATATAACAAATCACATTAATGGAGAAGAAACGAGAAAGATATTAATTCGAGGAAGTATACCCACATGTAAATAAGAGGAGAGTGGGAAAACCATTTATGAAATTTCTCTTAAGTAGCCTTCACCTAACCGTAATTCGAACCCGAAGTCCTCTATTACCGGTAAACCAAACTTTATGAGACTGACACCTTTGTCCGTGCGCCCATTGTTGCGGGTGGTTTTTAAGTGAAATATTGGTATAATTAGTGGATTCAGAAAGTCTAATTATAATAAATTGAACATTTTAGGGCATTTTCCAGCACTTCTGTTTGCAAATACTGGAGACGAGTTGAGGGTTTCACAAACAGCCGCAGAACAGTGGCGCTGCGAGTCACAAGACCAGATATTACAGGTTGTAACACTGGACTGCAGCCTCACCGCTGTTGTAGTGGCGCGACAGTGGTGGTGCTAACGCGCGACTGCTGGCCACCACCATCACCCACAGGCTCGTCTTGAAAGTGAGCGACTATTTGACAAGTTTTGATTTTAAGCCAGTAGGAATATTATACTATAATAATGAACTAACATCATTGTACAGTGTGTTAATTGGGATTTTATACATACAATACAATGCAATGAGATAAAACATAATCTCACTTAGTGTCAAAGCCCATCATTAGTTTGGTGAAATGGCCTGTCTCATGATGTTGGCTTTTTTAAAAATTTCATTGTTAGTTCCAGTTATAAACTTAAAAAAAAAGTTTTATCATCTTTTGTAGATCATCAAATAAGTTATGAAACCGCCCTAAATTCAGTTTTTCCAAAAGTATTGGATGGACCAAGAATCTTTTTCTCTGTATATTAATCCTCGTTATAAGCAGTATCGCTGAAAGTAGATCTGGTTCCACGTCTATGTTCACTTGAAGATGATTTCTAGAGACAGCTAGTGTCGGAATGATTTCTAACGGGTGCAACCGACGCTTGTGAGTAGCTGTCGGAGCGCAAGGCCTGCAATATTAAAATGTTTTCATTGGAATTAATACAAGACCAATTAAATCTAATATTGATTTCATTTCCCTCCACATAAACTAGCAATGCTCTCATGCAGTAGTCAATGTCCATCGGCATACACTTCATGATTTGTATTCAGGGCTTATCGGCATACCTTCCATGATTTGTATTCATGGTTTATTGGCATACCTTCCATGACTTGTATTCATGGTTTATTGACATATCTTCCATGATTTGTATTCATGGTTTATTGGCATATTTTCCATGACTGTATTCATGGTTTATTGACATATCTTCCATGGTTTGTATTCATGGTTTATTGGCATATCTTCAATGACTTGTATTCATGGTTTATTGACATAACTTCCATGACTTGTATTCATGGTTTATTGGCATATCTTCCATGACTTGTATTCATGGTTTATTGGCATACCTTCCATGACTTGTATTCATGGTTTATTGACATAACTTCCATGACTTGTATTCATGGTTTATTGGCATATATTCCATGATTTGTATTCATGGTTTATTGGCATATTTTCCATGACTTGTATTCATGGTTTATTGACATATCTTCCATGATTTGTATTCATGGTATATTGGCATACCTTCCATGACTTGTATTCATGGTTTATTGACATTCCTTCCATGATTTGTATTCATGGTTTATTGGCATACCTTCCATGACTTGTATTCATGGTTTATTGACATAACTTCCATGACTTGTATTCATGGTTTATTGACATATCTTCCATGACTTGTATTCATGGTTTATTGGCATATCTTCCATGACTTGTATTCATGGTTTATTGGCATATCTTCCATGACTTGTATTCATGGTTTATTGGCATATCTTCCATGACTTGTATTCATGGTTTATTGGCATATCTTCCATGACTTGTATTCATGGTTTATTGGCATATCTTCCATGACTTGTATTCATGGTTTATTGGCATATCTTCCATGACTTGTATTCATGGTTTATTGGCATATCTTCCATGACTTGTATTCATGGTTTATTGGCATATCTTCCATGACTTGTATTCATGGTTTATTGGCATATCTTCCATGACTTGTATTCATGGTTTATTGGCATATCTTCCATGACTTGTATTCATGGTTTATTGGCATATCTTCCATGACTTGTATTCATGGTTTATTGGCATATCTTCCATGACTTGTATTCATGGTTTATTGGCATATCTTCCATGACTTGTATTCATGGTTTATTGGCATATCTTCCATGACTTGTATTCATGGTTTATTGGCATATCTTCCATGACTTGTATTCATGGTTTATTGGCATATCTTCCATGACTTGTATTCATGGTTTATTGGCATATCTTCCATGACTTGTATTCATGGTTTATTGGCATATCTTCCATGACTTGTATTCATGGTTTATTGGCATATCTTCCATGACTTGTATTCATGGTTTATTGGCATATCTTCCATGACTTGTATTCATGGTTTATTGGCATATCTTCCATGACTTGTATTCATGGTTTATTGGCATATCTTCCATGACTTGTATTCATGGTTTATTGGCATATCTTCCATGACTTGTATTCATGGTTTATTGGCATATCTTCCATGACTTGTATTCATGGTTTATTGGCATATCTTCCATGACTTGTATTCATGGTTTATTGGCATATCTTCCATGACTTGTATTCATGGTTTATTGGCATATCTTCCATGACTTGTATTCATGGTTTATTGGCATATCTTCCATGACTTGTATTCATGGTTTATTGGCATATCTTCCATGACTTGTATTCATGGTTTATTGGCATATCTTCCATGACTTGTATTCATGGTTTATTGACATATCTTCCATGACTTGTATTCATGGTTTATTGGCATATCTTCCATGACTTGTATTCATGGTTTATTGGCATATCTTCCATGACTTGTATTCATGGTTTATTGGCATATCTTCCATGACTTGTATTCATGGTTTATTGGCATATCTTCCATGACTTGTATTCATGGTTTATTGGCATAGCTTCCATGATTTGTATTCATGGTTTATTGGCATATTTTCCATGATTTGTATTCATGGTTTATTGACATACCTTCCATGATTTGTATTCATGGTTTATTGACATAACTTCCATGACTTGTATTCATGGTTTATTGACATAACTTCCATGACTTGTATTCATGGTTTATTGACATAACTTCCATGATTTGTATTCATGGTTTATAAGCATGCCTTATATGGCTTACATTGCTTATATCAACAAAAACTACGTAAGCGACTGTTTATAAGACCAAAATAACAGATAATATTTCATAAACCTTCTATATATCAATCTGCCTATTTTTTAAATTACTAAATGCATCATGATACTATTTATAGTTAGTTTAAGATATTCTATTAATTAAATCACACCAAATCAAATACATTATGATTTTGTTGGATTGCCAAATATAGGCGGTCATTCATTTTATAACGTTTGTATCCAACGAGATTTTCT
Source organism: Timema bartmani (assembly GCA_902151455.1). Lineage (NCBI taxonomy): Eukaryota > Metazoa > Arthropoda > Insecta > Phasmatodea > Timematidae > Timema > Timema bartmani. The sequence continues at coordinate 10,103 of CABFWB010006509.1, forward strand.
TATCAAATGTATTGTAAATTAAATCTATATCTTTATTTCACTATAAATGGTAAACACAAGAGTTTTTATAATGTGCGTATAACCCGAACGGGTAGTAAGACGTGGTACTAATGACAATAATAATAATAATTTTATAATGTGATAAGTTTTACTACTGTTGTAGGTCTATTAAAAAAATAGTTTAGCAGAAGCCTTTTTTCTTATAATCTATTGACTTTTTATATCTATATTGGTTTATTATTATTCCATGATTGCCCAAATTTATTGATTACATTATTAATAAGTAGTATAACAATGTGTTTTTCTTAAATTTTCTTTTAATGAGTCTACTTAAAAAGTTTTGCAATCTTTGATTTTTTTTTTTGCTTAAATCAGATATATTTATAGTCTTTATATTGAAAAATGACACGTGGCCACGGGAATCAATCCTAGGACCCTTGGCTTAGTGCGCTCAATGCTCTAGCGACTGAGCTATCCAGGAATCATCCCGTGTCTAGGGTTATTATTCACTCAGATTTTAAGGCAGAGTCTGTGATGGACGTGCGAATTAAGTTGGTGGCTATAACCCTAATTATTATATATATTATCAAATATAATTAGATAAATGTTGTACTATACAATTTGATTACTAGACCAACTAAATTATTATTTTTCAAATTTTATGACCCCTGTTTCAGCTATTATTAAATGAAATAGCAAAATACTTTTATACCATAGATGAATCATTGTGTGTAAATGTTTGTGTCCAGCAAACTGTTCAAATATATCAAAATCACGAATTTATCATTTGTAGTCTACATTGGATACACTTTTAAATGAATGACTTTAAATTTAAATATTTTATTTTATAACTTGTTATATCTATATGTATTTTATTTTTGATATTTTAAATTCTTCTAATTGAGGGGTAAACATTTCTGAGAGTTATTCCTCTACATTTTGAGCACCCCTGAGCTGATTATTGGGTGCTACGAATATCAACTACTTGTATTGACCTTTAGAATATTGATTTATAATCTCAACTTTTTTTAACGGAATATTTTTTGTATATGTATTTTTAGAAATATAATAGTTGGGAAAGTTTTTTTTATCAATGTTTTATAACTAATTAATTTTCGAGCGTCGAGAGTCTGGACCTTTTGTAAAACCCTTCTCCTGAATAATATTAGGTTAATAATGGAACAATTATGTCTTTAATATTTTTATATATATTAAGTTTGCTTAATAGATTTATTTTTAAATTGTTAACCAACTTCTGACTACTTTGTCAAATATTTAAAGCAATTCATTGTTTATTTCTATAATTCATCAACTCCAAATGAGTTTATGACAACATTTATTTATGTAGTTTAGTTCCCTGTGTTGGATTTTTAAATTAAAGAATCACGAAAATAATTCATATAAAGATATAAATATTCCTGTGATCAAATTAATAGACAAGAGGAAGATTAAAATAGTGGACAAGAGAAAGATTAAAATATTGAACGATAGGAAGATTAAAATAGTGGACAAGAGTAAGATTAAAATATTGAACGATAGAAAGATTAAAATAGTGGACAAGATAAAGATTAAAATAGTGAACAATAGGAAGATTAAAATAGTGGACAAGAGGAAGATTAAAATATTGAGCAAGAGGAAGATTAAACTATATGTGTTCGAAGTTTGGTTAAAAGTGTAATTTAACACAAGGGTAAGGAAGACACACACACACATACACACACACATACACACACAGGTTGTATCGGGAAAACACGTCAGTTAGCCTTAGTTAGACTTTAGGTCAAATGACTTATGGTGAGCTTAACGGACTCTTTTTTTATAGTAGAAATTACCTTCAGGCCAAAATACCTTAGGCTAAATGACTCTAGCCCAAATCAATGTTTGTAAAGTTAATGTGACTTTAGGCCAACTGACTTCTTATAAAATTTATTTTTAGACCTGTTAGGCCTACTTAAAGTAGGATGTGTATGTTGTTTTCGGAGACATTCGCTATAGTTTGTTGTAGTGTTACTAGCTGATGAGGTGTATCATATTGAATAAAATAGTATTTACTATAGTTTATAAATACCTATAATTTTTTAAAGCTACTATTGACCAAGGTCTAAGATATATGGGTCCATCTACTCTTTAGTTGCGATGATCATACACTGAACTCATACAGTGCTAGGATCATCGCATAATATAACGTGATCAAGTGAAATATTGTAAATAAGTTTGAACCACTAATTTATCTTTTTATGGTTTCAAGTATATATTTATTAAAACTAAAACCCCCCCGCCCCCAGTAAATATGGTAGCAGTAGAAATTAATTTATAGTTTATCACAAAAGGGCCTTATTGATTGTAATACAATATTTCTATATTTGTATATTAAACAAATATTTACTTTAATTTTTCTTACAAGTTACTTTTAAAATATTAGCTTTCATTATCAAAGCACAAGGTTTTTTCAAACTTATATGCATATGCTAATTGCATCCAGTGCGGGTATAATTATTATTTTTAAATTTGATATTACCTTACCTAGTGTATTTAGCCGAGTTATTTAAGATACTTATTGGTAAATGATAGCAGCTTGAGTTTCAATGCCGGAAATATTAGCATGTATTCTCATCTATTCAAATTGATGTGTTTTATATACTCACACAAGCACAGAACCATATTCATTTCAATGTTTGGGTGTTGAGTCTCCAATATAAGATTGTTATTAGTATTTTAAATAAGAAATTCTCAACTTTTATTAAATATAAATAATGACTCATGAGTATTCGATCAAGAGACTCACAAAAAGTAACTAATATACTGCTGGAGGGATTCCAGAAAGTAGTTCTTCTCACCAAGAGCGTCTGGCAGCGAGCTACTGGTCTTGGAGGGCTCATATTGTCCTCAAAGACTCCCCGTTACATGCAGATGAACCCCTGGGGTCCACAGAGTGTGGGACCTCACACAACCAAACTCACAAACTCGACCCCGAAATGAAAAGAAACACTACCTGCTGTTTTTTTCTTGCATGTACTTTATTGATCATTTATCTTCAACCTTACTCCACTGTGTTTAGTTCACCCCAGCCCCTTTCTTCTCTGCCATCTTTTGCTTCACTTTTTATACTCGTGATTATTTCCTATTCACGGGTTCAAGGCTCCCTTATGCAGATTCGCTACCTGCTCCTCAACGGCGAGGTAACTGGCAACCCTTTCCTTCTCCACGGTCCAAGGCCCTCCACTCTTATTACGGACACTTTTTTCATTTTAACAAGAGACGGTCATAAATGACAGTGCCAACGTGCAAATGGGGCATACCGGAGAACATTGTTCCAAACTTGGCTGATGTGAGTCTTGCAGGGTGCAAGCTGAGCCGTCACAGGTCTACTGTAAACGTAATGTTAACCTGTGTTCAAGATATGGATGCTTATCTATTGTAAATGCACACTTTAAAATATATTTATAAGTACTTGTAAGACTTTATCAACATCCACTAGAAATAATTGAATTATTAATTATTTCAATATTAAATACTTGACTTATCTAATTTGAAAGTATCCATTCTCCTACCATACAGAATACCAAAGAACTGGTTTTTTTAAAGAGTGGTGAGTATAATCAAAATAATATATTTTGAACTTTTTATCTCTGGTTTTGGAAATGGTCTTCAACTGTTTTACACTTTTCAATCAAGTGCTTGCAAGCATAAATTAAACTTTTAAATCCATCTATATTTAAATATATATAGTCTAGTGAGCTATTTGAGTAAAATTTTATAATAGTTGCACAGTAAATAACACAAATACTACCTTGCATTACCTTTACTTGACATAACACGACTATTTGCCATGAAATCCATAGATACTAGGCACATTAATTTTTATAATGGACTATTTTAATGTCATTAAAATAATTAACTAATATACACTCATTTTATTAACTTACATATAGCTAAATATAGAAAAACGTTACTGTATTAATGTTTGCAAACAAACAAAATACCTAATCCCTTTTAACGTAATACAATATTACTTTCAATTAAAAAATTTCAACTTAAATCAACTGAGATGAACCCGCATATGTTTGATGTTGTCACTTTGAATGATAAATAGTCTACTCTGAGCTCCTGATCTAATGACAGTAAGCATGTTAGAAATAGGTTAATTCTTTAACTAATATATCGTTGAGGCGCTATTATTTTAAAAAACAAATAAAGATGAGATGAGTCTGATGTATTTAAAATGGCTGTATTTTTTTTCCCGGTCCAACAATACAACATTGGGGGATATATTAGGTATGTTACGCTGAAGTCTAATGGTTTCTACATAGAAACTGTAATGACTTCTTAATGTTTCAGCAGTAAAAGTAGTAATTATATATAAGATTATCATATTACCCTAGTTTTAAAACCCACATGTATGATTAAGGTATATCACTGTCAACTATTAAGTTTACACCTTTTAAAGTACATTTTAAGAGGTTGCACATACACAACTGGTTCCTTTAAAACCACAATTAATAATGTATTCTTGAATTGGTTCACTATCTCCATGTAATGAAGAATACTGCTTAGTCTAGAAGTGCCTCTCTAACGACTGGGCATGCAACAGAAGTAGGCCAACAAAGGATATCACCGCCATACCACTAAAATAAGTGCAGAGATAATTCAAGATCCATGAAGAGACACATCCTTGCCGTACGAAGGATTTTATATTATAATATTGGAGGAAAGGGTCCTTTATATATATTACATTTGGTTTCGGAGGTATTATTTTGTGAGCCTTCAGAATAGCTTTCAGTAAAAACTTAGATAGAGTGTTACCAGAGCAAAGAGTGTTTGCACCCGACGGGGAAAATGTTGTGGCAGCGCGGCGAGTAGTCCAGAAGGATCGTGGGTTCGACACGTTCAATGTTCAATGTCCACTGAATGTTTAGATTAGTGAAATATTACAAAAGAGAATTGAAAATTATAGAATCAAGTGTAGGTGATTAATTGGAATGGATGTTTCTGCAGGATTTCTGACCATCCCAGAATCTTCAGTTTACAGTTACTTTGGCAGTACATGGTTTAGTGTTAGAATTCTCACCTTAACCGCTATTCAACTCTTTATATTTAAAAATGTCACCTGAACAGACGAATCAAAACCGGAACGTTTGGCCTAGTACGCCAATGCTCTAACCACTGAGCTATCCAGAAAATGCGCATTTGTATAGTTGTAACTGTAGGCCTACTGTTGGCACTATGAAAACCTCCCGAGTCAAAGGTGGCTGCTTTATCTGATATTTCATAATCTTAATTGATCACTCATATATAACTGACAATTTACGCACGTCCATTACAGACTCCGCCTTTATATATGTGTGAAGAGTGACATTGGGCACAGGACGACTCATGGATAGCTCAGTGGTTAGATCAATGACATACTATGTCCAAGGTCCTTGGTTCAATTTCCATGTCCGGGTGTTATTTTTCAATTTAAAGTATATGATATTTAGATGCGGCTATAACAGTAATTAATAAATATAATAGCTTGGTCACTCATTTAATCCATGTTGTTATTAAATTATTTACTTAAATGCCTTTGTCACTTAGGTTTATAAAATAATATGATTGCATATATATGTATAGTTCCACATAGCTAATATATCAAGAAAGTTTATATAAGTGTAATTTCTTCCACATCTATAAAGCGTCTATTCAGTTTAACTTGCCTTTACGACTAATGGCCTTACATCTTGAAAGCAACTCACTATTTAACAAGTTAGGCTTAGATTCAATCTACCAAGGTAACTTGTTCTCAATAAAGAGGATTACTTTGATACATTTCCTCAAAAGTGATGGTCTAGTCATAGTAGGCCTACAAAAATAGAAATGTTACATAAATGAAATTGATTCTAGACCCTCGAAATATTGTTGACACCATAACGTGCTGTGTTGTCTATTATTGATTTTTCTTCTATTGTAAGTGGTTTATTGTTGACTACTTCCATTCTGTGTGGTTTATTGTTGGCTGTACTTCAGTGTTGTGTGGTTTATTGTTGACTACTTCCATGATGAGTTGTTTATTGTTGGCTGTACTTCCGTGTTGTGTGGTTTATTGTTGACTACTTCCGTGTTGTGTGGTTTATTGTTGGCTGTACTTCCGTGTTGTGCGGTTTATTGTTGGCTGTACTTCCGTGTTGTGTGGTTTATTGTTGGCTGTACTTCCGTGTTGTGCGGTTTATTGTTGACTACTTCCATGTTGAGTTGTTTATTGTTGGCTGTACTTCCGTGTTGTGTGGTTTATTGTTGACTACTATGGTTTATTGTTGGCTGTACTTCCATGTTGTGTGGTTTATTGTTGGCTGTACTTTTGTGTTGTGTGGTTTATTGTTGGCTTTACTTTTGTGTTGTGTGTTTTATTGTTGGATGTACTTTTGTGTTGTGTGGTTTATTGTTGGCTGTACTTTTGTGTTTTATGGTTTATTTTTGGCTGTACTTATGTGTTGTGTGGTTTATTTTTGGCTGTACTTCCGTTCTGTGTGGTTTATTGTTGGCTGTACTTCCATGTTGAGTTGTTTATTGTTGGCTGTACTTCCGTTCTGTGTGGTTTATTGTTGGCTGTACTTCCATGTTGTGTGGTTTATTGTTGGCTGTACTTTTGTGTTGTGTGGTTTATTGTTGGCTCTACTTCCTTTCTGTGTGGTTTATTGTTGGCTGTACTTCCGTTCTGTGTGGTTTATTGTTGGCTGTACTTCCATGATGTGTGGTTTATTGTTGGCTGTACTTTTGTGTTGTGTGGTTTATTGTTGGATGTACTTTTGTGTTGTGTGGTTTGTTGTTCGCTGTACTTTTGTGTTGTATGGTTTATTTTTGGCTGTTCATTTGTGTTGTGTGGTTTATTTTTGGCTGTATTTTTGGCTGTATTTTTGTGTTGTGTGGTTTATTAATAATCTTCCTTTTATTGTGATAGTTTTGTTCCTGCCTGTACCACCTTGTGGTGTAGTTTATCCTTCACAAGATGGATGTGGGCAAATCTTAGCTCATGTGATAGTTTTGTTGCTGCCTGTACCAACCACCTTGTGGTGTAGTTTAGCCTTCACAAGATGGATGTGGGCAAGTAACCCAGCCCATAGACTGGAACAACAATGGTGACCTAATGAAAGAAGAGAACGAGATGAGAAGAAAGGGTACAGGAAGAGGATAAAAAAAGGGGTGGTATGAAGAGAATTTGAAGGCATATGCAAAGTCCCATTTAATTTGAATATATCAGTCGGTAGATGTGTGTTGTGAAGAGGGGTCTTTGGGCCTTGTGTCACCGGTGACGTTTTTTATTCTGTCATTTACTTTCTTTGAAGGTCCCCATTCATTGAAAACACGGTTAATTCTATGTGGGGAGCTTGCTTGTCTTTCTAACCAAACTAGGAAGCGGTCTCTCTGCTGCTTTTAGGCTTTTAGGCGAACTCGTCAAGCTAATCAGTCATTTCAAAACATTACGAGAACGTAACCGTTTTCCTTAAGAATATTCACTAGTCAAACTACGTACTGTGCGTATGGAAAACCAGATTGCTGGTACTTGCAATGTCACAACAATAGGCTGTATTATCTACTATTTGGTGATTATTCAGTCAAGACCCTCTAGATAATATAATACCAGGATGCTGGTGACTGTATTGCCACCGGAATAGGCTGTATTATCTGTCATTTGGTGATTGTTCACGACCCACTGAGAAAGTCCTAAGTTTCAACTACATTATATTACGCTATTAAAATGCCCGTATTCTGCTTCTGATCCTGACGTCAGCTGCGAGAGCCGATATTTGTCAGGTTGTCACACTTGAAATATGGCGTGGCGTTGTATCGACAATGTACATCGAAAAATAAATATATGATATTGATTATATTGTTTAAATCTAGTTTGTCCACAAGGAAAATACGTCTATTATTACAATATACCTATATTCTATCAACTAATGGCGTATTACTTTGGTAATGTCTTTTCACAAATTTAACTAAATGACACATTTCCTTATAATCCACTTTCCCGATACTAACACTTAGATTGCCCTTTGATAATAGTCACTAGTCATGTATTAACATTGATAATATAATCTGTATGTACAGATTGGCCAATGAATCACGTCAAAGTAGGATTTAACTTACAAAGTTCATGTATTGGTAAATATCTACACAATTTTTACAAACACTATGTTTATAAAGTCGACAGTTTCCTTGACAAAGGATAAAGCTCCTCACTTAATTAAAGAACACTTCACATTATTTACTTAACTGACCGATAGTTGTGGTTTTTTGCCAGGCTTTGAATTGACTGCTCCTTATAGAACAGCTCAGAACTATTCAGAAACTACTAAAGTATCATTCATTTAGTAGCAGATATAAAAAACAAGTAAAATGTTTGTAATAATTTATTCAGAGCTTCTTTTAGATCATCATATAGGTAGTTAATTAAAGTGAATATCTTAAAATAATGAGTTTAGATTTAAAGTTATTTAAAAAGTACATCAATCTTTATAATTACAAAAATCTAAACTTTAATGAACTAAGAAGTTATTTACTTATTTATCTTTCGGCATATAACCCATGAAAATAAACTATACACAGAGAAAGAAGTGTATTAAAATGATATATTATTAGTTTAGTAGGTGTTTAAAATTATTATTACTAGCAATTGGTTTCTAATAAAATTTATTAATCCTGTTCTAAAAAGAATCAATTTGTTCATAATAGTGCCAAATATGCACCCAACCAACTCAACAACGATGGAAATCAACTGAATAGATACATCAGATATAACATTCTTGTTGAACACATAGTAGCTTACTTCGTGAAACCTAAAGATTACCACGGCAAGGAGTCAAACTAGAGACATCTGAAGTACCTTGTTTTCAAGAACCATTGACTTGCACCAAATAAAGAATATGAATCGAGACTTGAAGGGGGCCTTCCATGTGTTACCTCCCTACATTAGAATATAGAGACTATGTTATAGTTACCTCCCTACAATAGAATATAGAAGTTAGGTTATAATTTTTACATCATATAAGAACATTATAACCAAATTACGTGCCATCACTAGAGTAGAATATAACAATGATGCTATGTGTCATCACCAGTTCAGAATATAACAATGATGCTATGTGTCATCACCAGTTCAGAATATAACAATGATGCTATGTGCTATCACCAGTTCAGAATACAACAATGATGCTATATGTCATCACCAGTTCAGAATATAACAATGATGCTATATGTCATCACCAGTTCAGAATATAACAATGATGCTATATGTCATCACCAGTTCAGAATATAACAATGATGCTATATGTCATCACCAGTTCAGAATATAACAATGATGCTATATGTCATCACCAGTTCAGAATATAACAATGATGCTATATGTCATCACCAGTTCAGAATATAACAATGATGCTATATGTCATCACCAGTTCAGAATATAACAATGATGCTATATGTCATCACCAGTTCAGAATATAACAATGATGCTATATGTCATCACCAGTTCAGAATATAACAATGATGCTATATGTCATCACCAGTTCAGAATATAACAATGATGCTATATGTCATCACCAGTTCAGAATATAACAATGATGCTATATGTCATCACCAGTTCAGAATATAACAATGATGCTATATGTCATCACCAGTTCAGAATATAACAATGATGCTATGTGTCATCACCAGTTCAGAATATAACAATGATGCTATGTGTCATCAGCAGTTCAGAATATAACAATGATGCTATATGTCATCACCAGTTCAGAATATAACAATGATGCTATGTGTCATCACTAGAGTAGAATATAACAATGATGCTATGTGTCATCACCAGTTCAGAACATAAGATGTCATATTAGAACCCCTAGACTACAGAGTGGAACATAATTCTCTTTAGATTGCCAGATGTAATATTAAATTTCCATGCTACGAGACTTAATATTATTATTTTACAAGACAGCGGGCCTTAGTATTAGATCTCCAGACACAAACCTTGAACGTTAAGTCCACCGCTAGGTTGAATATAATTCCCTGGACTTTAAGGCTGGATCTAATCTTCCCAGATCGTAGTTTGAGGACTCAATAACCAATAAGGTATATTGTAGGGTCAGTATTTAATATTTTAATTTGGGAATTCAATATTCAATATAGTTATTAGCTTGTGGGGATAGCAACACAAAAAGAGTGCCAGTGCTTTATTCAGAAACCAATTGACAGACTATTTAATGGTAACGTTAGCGAGATATTACAAAATAACAAATATTAGAATATCAGGGACCTTTATTTAGTTATTAACGGTAGTAGGGAAGCTTATCAAGCAAACACAAATTTAGTGAAAGATGAGTATGGTAGCCTTATAGCAGATACGATCGAGTTTTTGAGTAGATGGAATGACAACTTCATGCATATTTGGTTTTTTCATGAAGGATCTGAATTGGGTGAAAGAATCTTAATCCTTACTTCTGAGCCACTAGTCTCAGATACAAGCATTGGTGAAGTCCAAGAAGCTATTAGGATGTTAAGAACCTGTAATGAGGTGGACTGGATAGAACAAGTTCAAGATAGGGATAGGGTGTAATGAGGGGGACTGGATAAAACAAGTTCAAGATAGGGATAGGGTGTAATGAGGAGGGGCTGGATAAAACAAGTTCAAGATAGGGATAGGGTGTAATGAGGGGAACTGGATAAAACAAGTTCAAGATAGGGATAGGGTGTAATGAGGGGGACTGGATAAAACAAGTTCAAGATAGGGATAGGATGTAATGAGGGGGACTGGATAAAACAAGTTCAAGATAGGGATAGGGTGTAATGAGGGGGGCTGGATAAAACAAGTTCAAGATAGTGATAGGGTGTAATGAAGTGGACTGGATATAACTAGTTCAAGATAGTGATAGGGTGTAATGAAGTGGACTGGATATAACTAGCTCAAGATAGGGATAGGGTGTAATGAAGTGGACTGGATATAACTAGCTCAAGATAGGGATAGGTGGCGTACTTAAGTAACTGTGGCTATGAACTTGCGAGTTCCTAACACCAAAGAGTATTTAAGTAAGCTTGAAGGGATGGTGTTTATTATATTAATTATAGGACTCAATATTCAATATATTAGTTTGTAAGAATATTCAATACCGTACTTTTGGGGCTTACATCATAGTTTGGGGGAAGAATATTAAATATTGAAAAATTGGGGCTTTAGCATGGGCCTACATACGATGTATACATTTTGATATGCGGGTATTCTATCTTTCATTTTGGGTAAGATGATTATTAACATAGCTGTGATTCTGATCCATCTTATTTAAAAACTTTTTTTTATCATTCTTATGTATTCCTTTTTTAGCTAAGAGAATTGTATAATATAATTAAGACCCACGCTCACATTTTTTTGTACTTAAATTATGTTAATCGGTACTATATTAAAAAGTGTTTTTCCGATTGTTTTCCTAGAAGTAGGTAAGCCATCAACTTTCGTGATATCTGGAAGACGTCCTTTTTATTAATATTTATTATAAACTTTCGAAGTTCCTGTTTCATATTATAAGCTATTCTATAATCAACAGCTCAGTTTGATAGAAATTGAAAAAAATAAACATCTTTGGGTAATTATTTGAAACTATATTTTTGGGCCTATTAGGGGCGTTTAATTATTATAGGATTAATTTTATATCTTAACAGTAATTTTGATTGTTTTCTCAAATTAGTTTTATAAAAATAGTATATATAACATTTAAAATTAAGATTTTAACTATTGGCTTAGAGAAAGGAAAAATCTTTTTAAAAATAATTTCAATTTTTTTACAACAAAGAGTAACACCCGTTAATTTGAGTTAGGCTCATTTAGTAATTATATACATTGTACTCAAGTACTAATTTATTTATACGTCGCTAGTAAAACAGTTTTTCTACAGCTGGTACTTTGTTGTTAATTATTTGAACACATTGATAATTTTTTTTTTAATTCTTCCCCTTTCTCTCAAAATGTAGGCCACACACAGAAAAATCTGTTATCATTAAAGTGAGAAGGTGTGTGATCAAGTATGAACAAATTAAGTATAAATTAATAGAGTTGTTCACAGTTGGCTTAGAAATCACATCGATAAAACATTTCTAAAATGAGGACCACGTTTTAATAATTTGATTTTATTGTATCAAACCTCTTTTATAAACATAAAAATAGATTTCATAGAAGTTAAATTATTGTGATAACATTTTATTTACAAACCTTATTTATATATTTTATCGAATATTCAAGAATGACTTCATTTGTCGCTAAACTCCATTGTTACTTATTATATAAGTATTAGACAATATTATGATTTTTAAATAATAATAGTAATAATAATAATAATAATTGTATTTAATTTTTCCTTGGTGTACATAGTTATCTGTTGGGAGTCCAAGGTTCATTTCCAACCATTTGTAGCTAAAATAATATTTTTATTTGAGAGGGTCACTAGTTCAGTTCCACACAGTCTTTATTTTCATATTTATCAGCTACCAATAAGTTCCCCTACTAGTACCTGAGGCCATATTAGTTTCATAGGGCTATTAGCACCTGGGACCATACTGGTTTCATAGGGCTATTAGCACCTGGGACCATACTGGTTTCATAGGAGCTATTAGCACCTGGGAGCATACTGGTTTCATAGGGCTATTAGCACCTGGGACCATATTAGTTTCATAGGGCTATTAGCACCTGGGACCATACTGGGTTCATAGGGCTATTGACGAAAACTAACATATTGAGCTTGTCAGGATGAACCAAATCTCCCTAGGCAGGGTTACCAACCGTAGCTATCTTGACTTCCCCCGCCCCTGCGAACCCCCTTGCATCTTACTATGTACTATTTAAATTTCAATTGCCCTAATCACGCAGGAACGACGATGGTTAATTTTAGTAGAAATGTACCCACATTTGAGTAGAGGTAACATAGATAATTATTTAGAGAAAATCAACTTCAGTAAACTCATCCGGGAGACAAACCCCGATATCCCCGTCAGTGTCAAACCAAACTAGATGAGCCTGACTTATAGTTTGCATGTTCGCCAATGCTGATTAATGAAATAGTCTACTTTTAGAATTTTCCTGTGGGCATATCCCACATAGAGTTGAACAGAAAAACTAAATTTGACCTAAATCCATAAATTTACTAACTTTCTAATAACGTGCCCAATTTAGGCCCATAAAACCTCGATGATTTAGCTAAGCCTAATTATTTTCTAATCTCTAATCTTGGAACTAAAGTTCTAATAACGTCACAGTTACAATATTTCTGTTCTAATTGTTATTTTCTAGCTTTGTCTCCATCGTGTTAATCAGAGAAACTAAATGTTCAAACAAAGAGAACGGGCTGTTGAATGGTGAGATAATAAACATGAGATAAGTTTGTGCCTTCACAATAAAATGATTCAATCATAAACACTTCATCTAGAAACATAAAACAAGAATGATTATAAGTGCTATTTTGATACAGTTAACCAATCTAATCAGTGCTTTCCCTGATGTTGTCTGGGGATGAGATGATTCCCTGATATTGTCTGGGGATGAGATGATTCCCTGATATTGTCTGGGGATGAGATGATTCACCTGATGTTGTCTGGGGATGAGATGAAGGTGAGGATTGGCCAGCCAGACAACCTGTCCCAAGCTATGACATGTCAACAACACGGACACACAATAACAGACAGACAGACAGACAGACGTACGGCCAGTTCAAGTTCTGGTGGGGCGTGCCTGTCCGCGCGCTCTCGTGGATAAGCATTGAATTTCCTGTGTTCCCCTTTCCTCCCTGGCCCTGGTTTACCCAGTCATCCCCTACAACGATACACCGAAGATACTTCGCTTCCAACTTTTGGTTGGCTTGCCACGGCGGACAGAAACCATTTTGGACTTTTGTCAGTCAATATTTCATCTTCAACGTTTCCTACATAACATTTTGATGGATCGTTCAGAAGTAGAATTACTAGAAGCAAATATACTTGTCTTTAAGATATTAGGTTTTTTGTTAGAGTCTGCGAAGCCGTACAGAGTTTCGTTAAAACTTTACACAAAGTACGTGTGTTTGAAAATGTATTTAAAGTTCGAGTATCAATATAAATGATGTTATGGAAAATAAAATAGAACCTTGTTTGGAATAAAAAGTGAAAAACCAAAATATAGCTCTATTTATAACTTGTTAGATACAGTATAGCTCCTATTTAGGTGATGCATTAATTAAATAAGAATGATCTGTATTTAGATTTGTAAAGGGTTTGTATACCTCTAATGTTGATGTACGTAAAGATATATATCAAAGAGTTTTTGTGTAAACACCCGAATATAAAATCAGTACTTTCTGTATCTGTGTAAAGGTAGGCCTACATAACCATAAACAAATTGACGTACTACTGTAAATAAATCCTTCACTCCAGTGGCGGAGCTTTGAACCCACGACAGTGAAGGGAAAGAGCAGGAAGTTTCAAGAGGGAATTTGGGGTGCAATGCTAAGAGAGTTTGTAGGGGTTCTAGTTTTTAGAATAAACCAGAAAAAGATGAAAAATGAAAATATTTAAAACATTAATTACGTATGTAACTTATTATATTAAAACAATATTTTGTCTAGAATAAATAACACAACTCTTTTAATTAAAAAAGTAAGTTGCTTAACAATGAAGTGGCATGATAGCATGAGGGCAAAGTGGAAGGTGCTAGAAGTATAGGGGGTGCAACCAAACCAAGCCCCGCCACTGTTCATTCACCTTAATAAACTATAGATTAAGAATTAATAGCCAGAGCTCTTATTTATGCTTATTAGTGGGAATTACTCCATCTAGAAATCATATTCTGAAAATTGAAAAATGACACCTGGATACGGGCTTCGAACCCGGGACCTCTGGCTTAGTACGCCAATGCTCTAACCACTGAGCTATCCAGGATTCGTCCCGTACCTAGGGTAATTCTTCACTCATATTTTAAGTCAGAGCCTATGATGTACTTAGCGGAAATCGTCGGCTACAAATATGTGATTATATTAAAATCATGAGCTATCAGATAACGCAGCCATCTGCGACTCGGTAGTTGGCTTATTGCTGCCATTTGTACAATTATTATAATTGTACGGAGATCCGATGGCTCGTGATATTAATAAAATCACATATTTGTAGCCGACGATTTCCGCTAAGTCCATCATAGACTCTGACTTAAAATATGAGTGAAGAATGACCCTAGACATGGGACGAATCCTGGATAGCTCCGTGTTTAAAGCATTGGCGTACTAAGCTAAAGGTCCTGGGTTCGATTCCCGTGTCCAGGTGTCATTTTTCAATTTTCAGAATAACTACAGATTTCATCAGGACGTTACTCCTGGAATTGCTACAGGCAGAGTAAGTTATATCCATACATATGTGTGTTTCCCCGCTAGCCACTCTTATTATCAGGATCTTTGTGACGAAGAGATGAACAAAGAATGGAGATATAATACTTGAAGGACTAAACATTGCCTACACGCCGTCTGGCCTCAAAGAACTGACCCTCCTCAAGAGAATATAGCAACCTGCACAACAAAGTAAATACACATTCTTTACATAATATATGTTAGGTATGATAACATAAAAATATTAATATATAAGTCTATTATAACAATTCGTGAAATAATCTGTTATTTTTCAAAATACAAATAACCTAGTTGAAAACCAAATAATTGAAATTTAAAAATGTATGTTTTTGCGAGAGTTTAGAATAAATGTTCACTCTTGTAAATTATTAATGAATATCTAGTTTCTGGTGGCTTACAGTAATGTATAGATCTGTGATTTGTTGACACCTAAACAAGGATTAATTTTGTTTTTATCTTTCCCAAAATGCCAGGTTTGTGCCCAGTGGCCATTTGCATGAGAGGTTGAATAACAAACACTTTAAACTTTACTTCAAGCGAGGATTCAGAAATATTGTCTACTTTATAAACTATGCCTCATTTTTCAACTTATTCTATAATAATACAAATTATTGGTTTGTCTACACTGGGGAGAGCTTTGACTATTCACTAAAAAGGACGTCGTGGATATCTTTAAAGTATTTGTAGCTCCTCCTAAATTCCAAAGATATGGGTGTAGCGAAATAATTAGGTTGCTTGTAAGTCTAACTGATTCTGGTAAATGACTTCAGTATTTACAAATACAGAAATAAATATAATTTTTTAAATTATGGTAAAGAATAACACAATAAAAACCAAATAGATGGACCTTAATAAAATTACTAGTATTGAGAGAAACACCGTTTCATTCATAATCGCTGCTTGTGTGACCAGGTCTCGGGACTGGGCTCGATCAACTGTCGATTGTCATGTCGTATATCGATAGCTCTGATAGGATCGATTAGTACATCAATAAGACTTCATTCTATGTTGGAATATTCGCCACAGCCAGGCGCTGCAAACGAACGATGCCATTATTGGTTTTTGACTGTGAAGAACGACGTCCATCTCTTTGAGATTATGTTAACAACCAAGTAAATAACACACACGTGTTTTTAAATACTTATCATGGCCTTTCAATTATTGTGAGAGATGAAATATTGGGAGGGTTGATTTGGAATCACCTTATTCGCCCATCACCACAACGAATCTTTAGGAGTACAAATTAGCATGAACAAAAGTAATATTGGAGTAATTAATAATATGCATTATTATTGATAACGTAATAGTATTGACAGAGCTGCCAAGTGAGTTAACCTCTATTGACAGAGCTGCCAAGTACGTTAACCTCTATTGACAGAGCTGCCAAGTACGTTAACCTCTATTGACAGAGCTGCCAAGTACGTTAACCTCTATTGACTCATTGATGACCTTAAGTAACTTTTTTCAGCTAATAAAGCCTCGTTCACCGGAATCATTAATAATTTGCAATGCTAAGAATAATATTAAAGCAATTACTAAGTTTGGATAATATGTTGCGACACACATTTGGTAGATTAAATTTAATAGGTTAGAAAGATTGTTTTTGAAAAAGCCTGCTTTTTTTTTTAAGTAAATAAGAAGAGCCGAATGAAAATAAATGGTACGGAACTCCGCACGGACTTTTCTCGCTCTATTTTTTAAAATGGGGATATTTACTCCAAATTTTTAATATAATATACAATAGCGAACCCGAGAACAAATTGCGCTATACATACATAATACATAAAACATTTTTTTGACTCACGGTTTTAAATCTTATAACTATTTTATTTTTAAAGAACTTACGTCTTCATTTGTATACTTGGACCAATAAAAAATATCGATATTGTGTCCCCAAAGGTCAACACTACGTATTAAAATTTTGACTTCCGGTTAAAATTTTCGGCATTTTTAGGGAATGCACATCTTATGGTTATCACATTGCTATTTAATCTCTCTTTTATAAATTTTGACCAATAAAATAGGTAATTATTGACTATTGAGTCTAAAATGAGAGAGAAAGATCATTGCTGTACCAGAGGGTGGATTCAGAAGAAGAATATGGGGGCGTGCGCCCCCTTCAAGAAACTAAACCAGTTAAATCAATGTTAAAGTCACTACTATTTTCATTGTCACGTAATACTATCTCACTAACTAGATTTAATTTTTTTAATTGGTAATTTTATTAAATGATTAATATAGGTTATTATTATTAGACCTATAAATACTTAAGACAATCCACATTAAGTATTAAAATTGTGAAAATAGGCATTTGTGAAATTACCCATATTTAAGTTGTGCACCTCTCACCTTGTTTAGGTTTAAATTTATTTTATCATTTTTATTATTACTATTTCAATGATTAATAATAAATAATTAATATATATTAATATATATTAATATATATATTATTAAAATAATTGATTTTTAAATAATTTGCCTTGAACAAAATCTATGAATAATACCACACACATAATGTGTTAGTATGGCTTAGTGGTAAAATGTCGAGTTGGAATGAGAAATAGCAGCTATACTATAGAGTGGAGTTAAAGTTGGATTTTTCGAAATCTGAATAATTCCATTTATTTTGTCTAATTGATTGAATAGCTAAAAAACTATTAATATAATAATTGTTATAATGTTTAAACTTAATACGAAAAACGGCATCAACTTCTTGAAAGACTTACTTATTTGCTTATTCTATGGCATTAGAGAATTATTGCGTTTAAACTTAAGTAGTATCTCTTTACAAGTAAAGCTCACACAATTGTATTAATATATTTGCCAATATCTCAGAAAATATTGATTGTATAAAAATATTTTTCAAATAAAAGTTTTTTATTTTTAATAGTAATAAAATTTTACAATGATAAGTTATTTAGTATTTTAAATAGTTGCGGAGATATAGACAATTTTGCTTCTGTAAAGCACCCTAAAAGTAATTTTTATGGGAAAATCAATGTCTAGATACGAATTTTAATCAAAATCATAGCCAATTTGGAGAAAATTGAATTTCTTTCTTTTCACCCTTTAGTAAACTGTTCTTAATTTTAGGGTTAGACAGACACACAGGCAGATGGCGTTCAAAAAAAAAACAATTTTAGGGTACGGGGGGTCATGAAACGTCGACATCCATCAAGATCTTGGGTTGTATTTTTTTGACGGTCATAATACTTTACCTTAGAAAAAGTATTGGCAAAGTTAAAACTATATATATATATAGTTGCGTATAGTTTGAAAAATATTGGTTTTATAAAAATATATTTCAAGTAAAATATGTTTATTATAAATAAATATACATGTATGCTATGATAAGTAATTTCATATCTCAAAGACTCACGGAAATAAAATTAAAAATTAGAATTTACGCATTTGACCGGAACCCTTAAAGTCATTTTGACGAAAAATTGAGAGTAGCCATTTGGTTTGTAATATTGATCAAAGCTTAGAAATGAAATTTAATCAAAATTGTTAAAGCCGATTTTGATAAAATCGATTTATTTCTCTTTCTGCCCTTAAGGAAACTACCCTTAATTTTAGGGTTGGATATCCAAATCCAAAAATTCCTTAGGTTAATCCTATGAAAACACTAGATACCAAGTTTTAGCCCAATCGGTAAAATAATTTAGGCTCTAGCCCGACTGACATACAGATGGAGACAGACAGATGGCATTGCGAAAACAACTTTTTAGGGTTCGAGGGTTCATGAGACGTCGACATCCATCAACATTGCGGGTTAGATTATTTTTACGGTCTCAATACTTTATATTTAGGTTTCGAAAAGTATATATATTTGCGTATAGCTTGAAAGTTATTGGTTTATAAAAATATGTTTTGAATAAAATATTTGTATTATTAATAGATCTACATAATTCTAACGATAATTAATTTCATATCTTAGATAGTTTCGAAGATATGATAAAAATTGAGAATTTACTTATCAGACCTGAACCCTTAAAGTCATTTTGCCGAAATATTGAGAATATCAATTTTGTTTTGAATATTTATAAATTTTTAAAATGAAATTTAATCAAAATCGTTAAAGCCGATTTTGAGAAAATCGATTTTTTCTCTTTTTGCCCTTCAGTAAGCAACCCTTAATTTTAGGGTTCGATAACCAATTCCAAAAATCCCTCCGGGAAACCCTATGAAAACCCTAGATACCAAGTTTAGCCCGATTGGTAAAATAGTTTAGGTTCTAGTGCAAGGTACAAACAGACAGACGGGAATTACAAAACCACTTTTTTGGATTCAGGGGTTCATGAAACGTTGAGATTCACCAAAATCTCCAGTTAGATCTTTTTGACGATCACAATACTTTCTCTACCTGTAATATAGCGAGAAAGTAATAATAAACACATACAATTTACTAGCATGAATCAATTTAAATACATTGAATATGTATAACAACCATAAATACATTAGTGTGTTAGTTTGTTTTATGTTCGTTCATAAGAGTTATATGAAGGGGTTGTCAAACTGTAGAGAGGTGATTCTCAAGAGGGAAGACAGATGCTCATCAGTAAGTAGGGTTCTAAGATTACTTCTCATAAGTTTCATGGTTGAAATCACTTGTTCGCATACAAATATTGCCATACATTTGGGCATAATCTACCAAATTTGGAAATTTTGATTTTGCCCATGGTTTTATAAAAATATAGTATTTGTGTTTTAAAAAAAGGCCTAATTCACAACGAAACACATTTAATGTATTATTATCCCGTGGGCCGTATTGAAAGCCGGGGGGCCATATTTAGCCTACGGGTCGTGGTTTACCCATCCCTGTTATAGAGGAACCTTTGATTGTATCTCGGAACAGGTTCTAGAGAAACCCTTTGTTCTATATAATTCAAATTGAAATCCATTGGGCACGTAACAAACCTTATCAGTTATCACATAACCAAATACCGTTAATCTTAAACTTTCAAAAGGGGAATGGGGGAGCTGAAAAGTGTTAGGAAATAGGGGAGTAGCCTGAAATCTCTCCAAATTTATTATAAATTCTACCTCTATGTGGTGAAGAAAATTTAAATTGGAAAACTATTAAAAGGACCACCTCAGATAACTTTAATTTTGAAATATGGGCATTTCAAAGTCAGGTTCCGGAAAGGGATGAAGGGTTAGGACGAGGTGCCCTCAAAATTGATAAACTCTTATAAAAAAACTCTTTTGATATGGTAGAAAGTTTTAATTTTGTATGGGCAAAAAAACAAATAATACAAAAAGTAAAGGCGGATCCAAAGCGTGCGATATTATAGCTAGAGTTAATATCGTAGGATGAGTCTAAATAGAAGTCACACCATAATCAAAATAAACGACTTCTGGTGGGATGGATTGGTGAACCATGATGCTCATTTAATAAATATAAACAACTTCTGGTGGTATGGGTTGGTGAACCATGATGCTCATTTAATCTATATAAACAACTTCTGGTGGCATGGATTGGTGAACCATGATGCTCATTTAATACTATATAAACAACTTCTGGTGGTATGGATTGGTGAACCATGATGCTCATTTAATCTATATAAACAACTTCTGGTGGCATGGATTGGTGAACCATGATGCTCATTTAATCTATATAAACAACTTCTGGTGGCATGGATTGGTGAACCATGATGCTCATTTAATCTATATAAACAACTTCTGGTGGTATGGGTTGGTGAACCATGATGCTCATTTAATCTATATGTCTCGATAGTGTTTATTTACGCTATTTGATAAAATATTATGCTGTTTTTTTTCCAAGATATTTCTGTAACAATGTCTATTACTTTGTTTAACCTTATGAACCTGCTTAGGTAAATATTGCGATGTCAGTGGATTACGTTCGTTTATTCACTCAGTTTAGGGTCTAAGTAAGATTAATTTTCAAAGATTTAATATTGTTTAATCAAATGATTTCAATGATTGGTTTGGGATTTCCATTTCAAGTTTGTAGAAGAAGAAATTATATTAAAAAAGTTTGTAGACAGTTGTTGAACGTTCTAATTGTATATAATTTTGATGCGACCTTCTTGTGCGTAAAACGGGTAAAACTGCTTGTATACAATATGAGAAAGTTTGTGTGATTGTATCGTACAATTTATTTATATATTTGATCAATTTGATAAAATATGTCTTTCCAAGAACTACCATAATTACTCAACACATGAGTGACCATTAAATTAGTATTTTCCTTGAGAAATATGGAATGTTTATAAATTTATATCACTAGACCTGCTCTCAAAGAATAAAAGCATAAAGTTTATTAAAAGTCATTTTTGTACTTATTTATTAAAGTGCATACCATATTACATACTTGTAAACTCAATGTTGTTCCAGTTGAGCTATTAATATTGTCCTTGAAGAAAGATGTCAAACTTATTCTAGCTAGTCCGTAGCTGAAAAATGACAACTCTATCATCATTTGCTCTTTCAAAAAGTATATTAATAATACCACCAATTACAAAATGTAATAAAATATAACAACTAAACAACTACATCTAAGTAACATTCAGGAGAAAAAGTGCCAGGGTAGACTATAATACTGTTTCCACAAACCTTATATTGGACAGTTAATAAAAATAAATACAAAAGATTCATATACTATTGTAAATTTAAAACAACTATCAAAGTTATAAAGCTTATATAAATGCTTTTTGCATGGAGAAAATATTATTTATTTTCATTCCCTTACTGAGACTTGCTTCACTTTGTAGCAAATATATTTTTTTATATTTGTAATTACTCTTTTTATATTCCCACCCCCTTTATTCCTACTCAGGCGTACCACTATTAACCTTGAGAAGAGGCTAGTCTCGACAGGGTTGTCGAATTATATTTATGTTTATATGCGGGGATAACATATTAATAAATCGGTATTACCCGTAATAAAAGGTATAAACAAACGAAAATAATACTAAACGAAACATATTCACTTCTAAATGCTAGTTAATTAAATTTACATACAATATTTTGTGAACAGCTTTGACTACATTTTTATACTTGGCAACGCCGCAATTTTAGCTCTTTTAAGGATTGTGGCACGAAAATGACTTCTGACACCTCAGATTTTTTAAAATTATTGTTATTGTTATTATTATTATTATT
>CABFWB010006510.1:0-19887 GCA_902151455.1 Timema bartmani
ATGGATGGGCTGGTTTGCAACTCTTCGTGCTGTTTCACTTGTAAAATACACTCATCCATTCTCAAGATGGACTGCTAAATGAACAACTGCTGAATCTCTGTCGTGAATTGGAAAACTTAATATACGCCAAACCGCCTCATTACTATTAATATATTGTCCCATTTGATATAGCAAAATTTCGTCATGTCAATTTTCATTAGTTACTCCATATACAGCCATATCACTGCCTTTGATAATATATTTACACACTTATTTAATTAATTGACTTCACAAAACTTCAATATTCTACGTTGATGTGTGCTTGAAACATCCTCGACAATGGCACGATCCATTGATTGTCAATTTAAACTTCTACGTCATTTCTCATCTTAATTTTCGCCGTAAATCCTCCATCCCTCGGTGGTTGACGTCTGTACTTTGGATAACCATCTCCACCCGTTTGCGTTTCCCTCAAAAATAGTCTTGGATACCGCTTTAAGCATTTGTTATCTTTTATACAGGATGATTGCATATTAAGTACTCCAGATGGTCCATGTATCATATTTTTACGATTATTTCATACAGTACAGGATCTTCGGCCATGTTTGGAAATTCAGCCCTGATAGCATCATCGATTTGATTCGAACGAATTTTCTCTTTGAGCCAAATTAAATTGTGTGAGTGTGGCAATCCTTTGTTTTGCCATTCAATTGAGTGCATCCAACAAATGACGTCTCCAAAAAGCGGCTCTTCACAATCGTATCAATGAATTTGACTTGATTTTGTCTAAATACTCGTACAATAAGGTCATGTCTACCAGGTGGTGTTTGTCCATACTGTAACTCATCTTTAATCTCCTTCCATGATTAATTATACGTAAAAGTTATAAACAAATTGGGACGACCATGTTTTCTAACCTAAGTCATAGCGTCTTGAGCATATTCGTGTATATGTCTGGGTCTACCGGTGAACGTAGAAGGCAAAATTACTAATCGCCCCAGATTTTCAACATTTCCATCACTGGCTATCGCATCCCGCAAATGAATGTATTCATCTGTTCATAACTTGCTTTGATTTTGGTGAATGTAGAGCAATCTTTCTGACTATTTTTGCATAAATATCAACAATAATAAACTGTTGAAACAATTGCCGACAGTTAAGTATATGATTGTATTCGTTTTCTCTGTCCATCATGCGATGTGAATAAAACTCTTTTGAAGTTAATTTTTTATTTGTTGGTCGATTCGTTTGTGGGTTAACTTGTATATTAAAATGGTAGCCATCTTTGCCTTGCCAAAATATAAATGGATGTTGCAAGGCATCATAAATGCGATTCGTTTCTGCAATACGTTGCAACTCACTGATCCTTCGCTGTACCACAATGTCCCGATAACTAATTTCATTGTCCACGATTACTACCAATACTTCATTTATTTGAGGCGCATTGAATCGTCTTTCATGCTCGCCAATTGTTCTGTTATCAGCCATGAATTATTATTTTGTAGTTGTCCGAGACCATTTTATCCATTGCAGTCTTGAACATTCTGACTAACTCATTATCTCTATGTAGGAAATGCTGTAGTTAAAGAATTATATCTCGATACAATCCTGCGATATTCGCCGACCGTTGATCTACTTTATCTTCTTTGTTTCCCATTAAATAAACTAGTAAAAACTTCGGCGTTTCATTTGAAAGTGTTAATAATGACCCAATTTTATGATACACTTGTCCTTGGACTCTAAAATATCGGAGTAAATCCTTCCTCTTCGGTTATTGCTGTTGCTCCAAGTGATGTCATTTGGAAACATGCGTTGTAACGTCTAATTTTTTGTAAAACATATTTTGATTTCGGTGTTTCTCCATTCATATAGTAAAAAAATTCAGACGGTGGCAAATTTATTGCTAGCAATCTAATTTTATCACTTGAGCAGCATACACTTGGCGTTTCTCCTTTGAATTTTTTTGCTTTGTAAAATATTACATACTTTAACCACCCTCCCGATTACTACACTTGGATATTTATTATAATCTTTAGTTGAGTCATAATGAAACGCTTCGTGTTCAAGACTGTAACTTCCTCGCCTCCTTTCACACACAGCATGTACACTTGTTTCCAATAATTGCGCCTCAACCTGCTCCCCCAAGCGAAGCTTACTCATTCTCTCTCTATTTCGTTTATTTATTTTATCCCCCTCTGCACTTGTTTCTCTTTCTCTACGCATTCGTTGTCTTATTTGATCTGTTTCCCCAACATTTCCACGTTGCTCTTCTGTCTGATTATCTCTGCTCCATTGAGAATTTTCTCGTAGCAATGGTAGACGTGCTTCTTTTTCTTCTTCAGTTTTATTTCTCCGCGCCATCTGTTGTCTTTGCGATACGATTCGGGATCGCGAAAATTCTCTCTTACACTTTGGTATTTTTTCTCTTAATATTTTCACTTTTCACATTTACTATTCACTTTTCACCTTCTACTTTTTAATTTTTCACTTTTTACTTTTTCTTTAATCCGTACTCTTTCATTTATTAAAAGTCAACTGATGCATGCGCGTCACGCTTCGCCTTATATAGTGTCAGAAGCCATCCCCACCACCCACACATAATGGTACTCAAACATTCCTGAATATTCTCGATCCTTCCGGTCCAATTCTCACTTTTCACACTTCACTAGTCACTATTCACTTTTCACCTTCAACTTTTCAATTTTTCACTTTTCACTTTCTATTTTTCTATTTTTTACTTTTCACTTTTTACCTTATCTTTGATCCGTACCCTTCTATTTATAAAAAGTCAATTGATGCATGCACGTTACGCTTCGCCTTATGTAGTGTCAGAAGCCATTCCCACCACCCACACATAAAGGTCCTCAAACAATCCAGACAGGTGTTTGGTGGTCGGTGGTAGGTGTTCGGTGGTAGGTGTTCGGTGGCCGGTGGTTGACTCGTAGACCCCCACACACACACACCAAACTGGAGAAATCCCGAACATTATAGAAGATTCCGAACATTTTGTAGAACACTTTGTTCGAAATGTCTGAAAATGCCCGAGGTCGACCACTTTCAACCACCTATCTCCCACACCACCACAGCCACCGACACGCAACCATCATAGTTCACGATGGGAGACTCGAGGCTACTACCACACACAAACTCCAGTGATCTGCAGTGGGTAGTTGTGGCTGCAAGGTGAAATATACGGACTCACAAATGTATATATATATATTAGATCAGTGCTTATTTTGACTAGTCTTAATATGTACACAACATGTCAAGCTAAACGTATCTTTCCAAAAATAACCTTAAGAAAACATGAG
Organism: Timema bartmani; assembly: GCA_902151455.1. NCBI lineage: Eukaryota > Metazoa > Arthropoda > Insecta > Phasmatodea > Timematidae > Timema > Timema bartmani. Next base: position 3,291 of record CABFWB010006510.1, read on the forward strand.
GTACGAATGTAATATTAAATAGGCCTAGAGCATATAATACTCTTTCTTTTATCCATGACTAGACTGTTTTTAAGTAGTACCTACTTAGTGTAATGTATTTCTAGGTAGTAAATGCTGCCCATTTAAATTACAAATAGTCAAATACTTAAAATCCATTGACTACGACGTTATACTCGTTTAAATCTAACATAAGATGTTATGCTGTTTTGAAATTGGCGCACAAATTCTTTCTCATTGGTCGTAACCATACTCTTTAGTCTGGTCAAGGAAAGCGTTACCAAACTGAATCCTGGTATCATCTTGGTTATAAACATTTCATTAACATCAATACCAGGTCAACCATGAAAGCGCCATAATCGTAAACATCGACACCAGGTCAACCACGAAAACTCGCCTATTGTTTCACCACTTTTTAATACAGCTACTGTAATCTCCTGTTTTGTTTAAAGTTATTGCTACTGTTTTGTTGGGGACTAGGTCTGGCAACACTGCTTATAAGTCAGAGACCTGGTAACCATGGCTGGGAACAAACACCTCGTCACAGGGCCCACTTTGGCCGTACTCTCGCAGTAAGAATTTTGGGTCCACCAACCCCTACTAGTCGGTGAACTCATCCTCACTGGGTACATTGGGAATTCCCACCACCAGCCGTTTAATGGTCCTTGGTGGGAGGTGTTGGCCTCTCCATGAGCTACCACCAGCGTCACGGGAGGAGGTCAGTCTCAGGTATAGCCTCAGTTTCCCAGGATATTGACCTTAAGTTGGCAAGCGTGGACCTCGTGGAGGTGACCCCCTGACCAGTTATCCCTGGCCGTGCCCGGGTACGCACTTCTAACCACTCAGTGTGTGGCAGATGGGGACCTTCTTCTCCCCCCACCACCACACATGACTCTACAGGGATTTAACCACTCATCCGGATAACCGTTGTAGAGGTTTTGGGCGAGTCAATCTGAGGTCGGGTCATCCCTAATCTCCTACACGCTCCCATTAGTAGAGCCTCCGGGCTGATGGATACTACCACGAAGGAAGTGCCACTCTCTCAGCTTTAAAGAACTGACAACACCAAACCTCGAGTCTTTTCAGTACATTAAATAAAACACTGCCACATTTTTAGTCTGACACTTTTAAGCCAGGGACTTTTTAAATTAAATACACTTGCCATGTAGGTCCATCCGCCAGTATCTGGGGAACAATGATCTCTCGAGGCTCCTCTAACTCATCATGGCTGTGTCCTTCAACCGTAGCCACGCGTGTAAACGCGTGTAGTGAGCAATCTAGGGACCGATGATCCCGTACCTCCCATCCATCCCTGTTATCACCGGACAGCAAGGAGCCCACCTCAAACCCCACCGTCCTGGCCAAATTTCCATCAATGGAAGTAGTTAGCTCCTCCTTCCGTGAGTGCCAAGCGCACACGCCAGGAAGTTAAGACACCACCTAGGAAGCGCTCTGCTTGGAGGGATTTAACCTAGGTAGTCTTACTGGGGGGTCGAATCTTGATCTTAGAAATCACCCTAAAGAAGGCTTTTACCCAAGTCACCCCGTTTGGGCCCTTGGAGGAAGTCAGGCGTCCAGGGGTGCACCCAGAATTTTGAACTGGGGGGTCGGGGGGCTTTTTACATAATAATTTTCATATTTACAACGTTATATATTTCAATTACTGTAATATTTGGAAATTTGATTTGAAGTAGGGGTATAAGAAATATACAGAATCAGCGATGCCCCCTAAAAAGAGGGGTTCCGGGGATTTCTCCCCCGAGAAATATTTTGATTTTAAAGGAGGCAAATGGTAAGAGATTAAGTTTTGGGGTGGCTTCAGCGCCAGCTATTTCTCAGTCTGTTATGGACCAAGTTATGTTAGGATAACCTAAGACTATATCATATTTAGATGACTTGGTCATTTTTGCATCAACCCTAGAAGAATGTAAAAAGTAAATGCAGAAGGGAGGAATCCCGCGGAAAGTAAACTCAAGGTGGTCAGGGAGGCTCCTGACCGATGAGCGTTTTTCAGTTAAGATCATTTTTAGGATTTACTGGCTATTATTTTCCCAGACTTGTCCACTGTGCTTAAACCAATGCATGAGCTGTTAGAAGTGAAACATCCTTGGACGTGGACAGAGCACTGTAAAAGGGCATTCGGAAAGGTAAAGGAGATGCTTCTTCTTAACTATCATGTGATTACTCATTATTAACCGACTAAGCCTACTATACTGGCGTGTGATGCCTCACCTTATGGAGTTGGCCCAGTAATTTCACATGTAATACCAAACGGGGAGGAGCGCCCTACAGCTTTTGGCTCGAGAACACTCGCAAAGAGTGAACAAAATTATCCTCAAATGGAGCTGGAAGTGAGTGCTATTATATATGGCCCTAAAAGTTTCACATGTACCTAGCCGGTCGCAAATTTACTTTGCTCACAGACCATAAACCATTGACAAATTTTTTTTATTCTAAGGCAGGAGTGCCATTAATGGCGGCAGCTAGAAGTGAGTGCTATTATATATGGCCTTAAAAGTTTCACATGTACCTAGCCGGTCGCAAATTTACTTTGCTCACAGACCATAAACCATTGACAAAATTTTTTTATTCTAAGGCAGGAGTGCCATTAATGGCGGCAGCTAGGTTGACTAGATGGGCTATAATTTTGGCATCATATCAGTATGAGATTCAATATAGGAGTGGGGATAAAATGGGAAATACAAATAGGTTGAATCAATTACCATTGCCAGAGGTTGGATGGACAAGGCTGCTTGCATTTTTCAATGGTGGACTAGTTGCCATTGTCAAGTAAAGAAGTGGGGGACGCAACACTCTGTGATCCGATCTTGTCTAAGGAGTATGATTTTACTCAATATGGAAGGCTGAGTATTTATCCAGATGAAAGTATTAAGCCATACTTTGCTAGAAAGAAGGAATTATCAGTGGAACAGAACTGTGTAACCTGGGAAAATAGGGTAGTGATCCCGAAAGTGTTATAAACCAGGGTGGGTATTGGATCTGCTACATGAAAACCACCAAGGAAATTGTTCAGTAACAAATGTTAGCGATAAGTTACTATTTTATTTAGGCTCGTTTGTTATTTAACCTAGCATGATAAAATATTTTTTTATTCTACTATTAACTAGGGTAGTACATTGATTCTATCAGCGGATTATTTAATAGTAGTAATTTCATCAACGTCAATTAATTATTAACAAGGACCCATCACAAAACCAACACGGTTTCATATGCTGCCAGCCAAACACCATAAAACATTCCAACAAAATTCCGTATTAACAGCAATTTAAGGGGAATCGTGCACGCTATAAATTGGTAATGGGTCGAATTGAGTTCGAAATGAGTAAATATGATAAAATGACTCCCTCCAAGAAACCCTTCCCCTCCTAAGACACATAAATATATAGCTTTGGCTCTCAAGAATTCACGTGGGAGTAAGTATTTCCAGGGTTAGTACCTATGTTACTTGGCTCAAAAACTGCAGCGCGATAAAACAAAAATAGGTACTTGAGTAATTTTAACACACTAGATAAGCAAAGAATTTTATTTTCTATGAGGCAGAAAACGCCGATCTATAAGTGGGGTAAGTAAATAGAGAGAAATGAATCGTTCAGACAAGGATAGCACAAGCTAAACATCCACCCTTGACAATACAGGTCAGAACCACAACTTGTGTTTGTAAAAACTAAACAAACATATTGGGAGACAAGGGCTTAAATCCTAGCTGGGGATACTTGACGTGTTTTTCACTTCTTGTTTTGAAAGATATTAACTTAAAGATTAATAATATAATTTATATTAATAAGCCATACTTTACTCGACCAACCAAATGAATTCATAAATGAAAATATAGCAACTAATTTATTTGTAAAGTAGTTAATTTATTACAAGTTTCTGTGACAGTTAAAATATATACAATAGCGAAAACTGTCTATGAAAATTATTTTTAGAATTGCATACTTGTTACCCGTATCGGTGAGCACGCGGAATAGAAGTCAAGCTCGCTTGGTCTGGTTTGATAGTGACGGGAAGGCTCGGGCTCGAATCCCGGCTGGGTGTTCTGCGAGTGAATTTACTACATGGTCCCCCACTCTCCCTCTACGCAAATTTGGGTACATTTCCACCCAATTCTAGCTTTCTCATTCCTACCACAGCAGGGCAATTAAATGTGGATAGCCTGAACGATCCGAATGTCAGCGAAATACAGGGGAAGTACTTTCAAATGATGTGATACTAGTTTTCAGACACCTGTACTTTGATAAAGGAATGTATCCAGTGAAGGGGTGTCAATGAGCGTTGTCCAAGTCAAGTATGCTGGCTCGTCATAAAGGACTACAGTTTCCGTAACGTAGCTTTGTGTCTGACTTTTCTTGTGCTGTGAAGGGGATAAAATGGCCGATGAGTTGTAAAAACAAAAATTCTTGGATCTGATTAGCTCATTTTACCGTTGCTCTTTGGTCAGGAGACGTAACAGATAAAAATCTTCAAGGAAAATAACAAATGTCGAAAACGGAATTCAAAATCAATCAAGAAAATGTAATTTATATTACTTAAAATTACATATTTTGCGTGGTTTTATTTTTATGTCTTTCTCAGGGGAAATACTTTCAAATAATGTGATACTAGTTTTCAGACACCTGTACTTTGATAAAGGAATGTATCCAGTGAAGGAATGCCAATGAGCATAGTCCAAGTCAAGTATGCTGGCGCGTCATAAAGTACTAGAGTTTCCGTAACGTAGCTTTGTGTCTGACTTTTAGTGTGCTGTGAAGGGGATAAAATGGCCGATGAGTTGTAAAAACAATAATTCTTGGATCTGATTAGCTCATTTTACCGTTGTTCTTTGGTCAGGAGACGTAACAGATAAAAATCTTCAAGGCAAATAACAAATGTCGAAAACGGAATTCAAAATCAATCAAGAAAATGTAATTTGAAGTCTGTCACAATAATACGACAACAATTAGAACGGTCTTTAAAAAAGGGAAACAAAACCAAGCATATATAAATACATGTAAGTGTAATTTTAATACTGGTTAGCATGCTGAGATCGAATATTTAACTTAGGACCTAAATAACCAATTCTAGGAAACTAACTTTAAAAAATCTGGAGGGGTTTGACGTTCACTTGTTTTCAAAGATCCGGCAACAATGGAGGTTTCATTGAAAGTTTGTAGTGTTTGTATTAGTTCTAAAATCATTTATTTAATGCAATTTATTCTGTCTTTAATTAATGGAAAATTTAATTGGTGTAAAGCAAACTACTTTTGCAATGCAGCTCTTTAAAAAGAAGTATTTGTGCATGTGTAGCCTATCTAGTAAAGTGCTTTTCTATTATTTCCTTTTGAAATTTGCAGCCATAAAATGAAAAATTCGCTTTAGTAATATATGTATGTATAATTAACGTTGAGAACTGGGTAAAGAAGGTGTATTCAATATTACATATTTTAACATTATTACATGTTTTACTACATATTTAAACTGTTTTGCTACATATTTATGAACATATTTTGTAGGTTATTACTACATAAAAATACGGGTTCTAGTCATTAGTTTGAATGAAACGTTAGCGGCGTGGATTTGCTTGCTAAACACGGTTATTTGTCCAAAAAGTGACGTAATAACGGGAGTGGCTTAGAAGTGCAGTCCCAAGCACACTACTGCGGCACTACTCTCGTCCACTCACGTTATGTTTTATCTACTAAAACTAATATATTAATACTATTGTGACACTTTTGGAAATTATACAAATTGTTTGAGGGCTAGCATTTTGTTAACCTTAAGCTATAAGTAACACTTTGTGTAAATAATATTTTTTCGGGAGCGAACAATGTAAAGTGCTTTTCAGATTTAAATAATTGTATAATTTTGCTAGTTCCATTGGTCAATACTCTATACATGACTAAACTTTAACAGAATTAAACTACCTGCATGCGTTATGTTAGATTAGTTAAAGATAATATAGGTTGGTTAAGAATGGTTTTGAATATTAACAAATGCCTCTAATGTGACATGAGCTATGAGTTAAATTAAGAAGGAAGACGCCAGCATTTACCTGAAGAAAAGATAGAAAACCATACCCTGCTGCACGCTGGGGTAATTCGAACTGACTAGTTGGCTGAAATAATTAGTACAATATAGCAGAGTTAACTCTACCAATAACTAATATTGGTTGAAATTATATTGTTAAGATAATAGAGTATTAACTTTTTTTTTAATTTTGGAAAGTTCGAGGGGAGCTGCTTCCCGTTTTCTCCCTCATGTTTACATCCAGGAATGTTATTCATTGCGGTTTGGGTGGTCTCTACACCAGCCACACCCCTTTCAATCTTCCGCCAAACCGAGAAATAGTTTATTCTTCTAATTCTGGGAATTAAAATCCCTTCATTTCACCAACCCCACAAAAGAAAAAAGACAAAATATTTAACATTAATTTTGTTATTTAGAGTGTTCCCTCTACATTCCTGGCAAATTTAATTTTCTATGTTCTCTAAAAGGATTTTTTTATTTCTTCCGGAGTTAAATTTTGAAATTTAGAATGTTCAAACTTTTATGGTTATTTGGAATAATCCCTAAGCCCACCTGCTAAATTTCAGCTATCTACCATAGATAAATGTAGTTTTTGTATTAGGTTTGGAAATATTGAGCCCCCACTCAGCCCCTTCCCCAGTTATTTCTACAATTAGTTATATTTTTATTTTGTTATCTGGAGGAGTCTTTCTATCTGCTTGCCAAATTTAAATTTTTTACCACACCTAAAAATTATTTTTTATTTACCCTTTCCTCCCCCTTTCCTTTATATCTCGGGGTTCCATTTAACATTTTGAGATTCCTCTTGTTATTTTAAATGGCCCATTTACCTTCTTTCCGAATCTAACCTTTTTACCACACTGAAAATAAATTGTTTCTACTAATTTTGGAACTTTGATGCCCCTTACATCCATCTCCAAATTTGTCCAATTACCACTTAGAAATTTCAAATTTAAAGATTTTTTGGTTATCTGGAGATCTCCTTCTACCTTTTTTGCCATTTGTTTTTATCATACTTAAAAGTTTGTCTATATAGCCCCCCTTTCCCACACCCCCATATTTCGTAGAGTCTCATTTTAAAATGGTCAGACTTTTATAGTTATTATTAATAGCACCGCGTCTTACTACCCGTTCGGGTTATACGCACTTACGCTAGTGTGTATGTATACTCCATTCACGGTAGGAATTAATCTCTGAAAGGTCTTTTTTCCTACCAAAATCCTACTATATAATAGCTTTCTGGAGACCTACAGTTTAACGTGGAATCCGAACCACGGTGGAGGCCTGGCATTCCTCACATTCACAAGTTATGATTAATACATGTATTGTCAGAGGTGAAGGAAGGGTTTGGCAATAAGATAAATCTGTGCCGGGACCGAGGATAGAACCCCGGACACCCAGCACAGAAGTCCGACACCTTACCCCTAGACCACCAGGTCACCTACTTTTATAGTTATTACTCTACTTTCAAGCTGAATTTCAGTTTTCTACTATATTGATAAGAAGTTGAATTTTGTAAATATTTAGCCACCCTTCCTCCAAGCTCTTTTTCGAAATCCCTCTGAGAAATTTTAAACTCTAAGATTAATTTGGTTATCTTAAGTTTTTCATTATCTGTGATCCTAATGATAATGCTCTATCTCATTTCAAAAGTACTTTCTAACTATATCTTCTCCTCCTCCATTTCCAAGAATTTCATTTCAAAATTTAAAATTTTCGTACTTTTATGTTTATTTGAAGTGGTCCCAATATCTTCTTAAATAATTCCAGTTCTTTACCACACAGAGAAGTAGGTTAAAGTATCATCTTTGGAAATTTTGAGTTCTTTCGCCCCACCAGCTCCAACTAATAAATTTCAAATTTTAATATTTGATTGAATATCTTCATATGGCTTTATATCGGCTTGCCAAATTTCTATTTTCTATCAAATCCAAAAGTTTTTTTCCGTACCTTTGCTTTCCCTATTTCCCGTGGTGATATTTAATTATTTTTTTTATGTTTAGACTTTTATATATGATGAGCAGTAGTCCCTTCACTTTCCTTACAAATTTTCTACCAAAACTAGGAAGTAGATTATTCTATTAGTTTTGGAAATTGTAAACCTTTCGCCCCCACATCCATTTTTCTAACTACCATTTATAAATTTCAATTTTTAAGACTTATTTGACTATCTCGAGCTGTCCTTCTCTCTGACTTCAACATTTAAATTCTCTACCCCACCCAAAAGTATTGTTTCTGTTACTACCCCCTCCCCTATATTCTAGGGCCCCATTTAAAAACTTAAAGATTTAGTAATTTTATAACTATTTGGAATGGTCCTTTCAGCTGCCTGCTAATTTTCAATTTTCTACTACACTGATAAATTGCTATTTCTATTAGTTTTGGTAGTTTTGAACCCCCCTTCTCACTCTTTTATCCAAATTACTATTATAAATTCAATATTTCAATATTTATTTGACCATACGGCGTTTTCTCACTACTGGTTTGCCAATTTCTTTTTATGTTATACTATACCTAATTTTTAAAGTTTTTTTCCTAATTATATCGCCTCCATTTTATAGAGCCCCATTTTGAAATGTCCCATTTTTTGATATTGTTGGTTATATGAGGTAATCCCTCTACCTTCCCGCGAAATTTAAGCTTTCCTGCTTATCTATAAGTGCCCTATCTTTTTCTGGACACATACATTTACTTTCTGCTTTATATATATTAAATAAGTTGTAACATTACAAGGATGTAATGCTACTTCTTAACCCCATCTCTATCGGTGCTGCTGAACTGTCATACTACCCGCTCCAAGAAAATAGAAAATAGTTCAATACAATAGTAAGCTTCTCTATTGTAATTCCTAATAGAAACAATCCATAAATAAAACCACATCTTTCTTTACAATACTCCTTCAACTTCTACAAATAATTCGATTAGCGAACGTACCCTCTGGATATGTTGGCCTGGACACCCATGAAAGCTAGCTGGCTGCAAAGCGTCCTAAGTCGGAGAGTGGGGCAACCTTGCTGAGTGCACCCGCACTAGATGTGTATATCGGACCGCCAAGAAAGACACTGGCGCGCGCATGTTTGTGATCACCATGAACCTAGTGAAGATGACGTAGCTGACCTCGCCCGGAGCTCTCTACAGACCTCTGACGTCGCTGACCAATCGTTAGGTGAGAATTCAAAAATCGACACTAGAAACCGTTGGCTTGAGCGGCGCGACCTACCAGAGGCCTCCGCGCTGGACTTCCCAAGAATATGGCGTGATTTCCTTCCCCCTTCACGTCACCGACCAAATAGGCAACTTTCCACCCCTTTTGTGCTACGCAGTTAGATCACTATATAACATGTAACCTGCTAAGAGAACGGGGTTATTATTATTTGATTATTGAAGATTAGTGTTGGACTTGGCTCCGCCGTGAGGAGTGCTTTAATTGACTCCGCCGTTATGATAGTCCATTTATTGGCTCCGCCATGAATAGAGTAACTCTTTATAACTCGTCTATCAAGAACGCCCGTACTCAGGATTTAATATCAACCAACGACTACAGAACCTGCCGACGTCAAGATGGATCTCCACTACCACAAAGTGAAACTGCAATACTCGTCGCCATTTAAGACGGACGGCGACAATGGACACTGTGGAAAGGACATTACCTTATAATGTAAATATTCGTCGATTGTTTTTTTGAGAACTTATCAAATAAACTTAATGACTTTATTCTTTGGATAGTAATGGGTAACTCACGTGTTACGTAACGTCATGGCATTTGTAAAAGTTCTAGTATATTTGTTTAGGGTTAACTGGTGTATTTTCTATTTACTTAATGTTAGATTCTTATTTACATTTACAGTAAAAATGTGAGAATTACTATTTAATATTACTAATGAAAGTTTTTATGTTTACCCAGTCCACATTGTTAGGACAAGTACGTAATTGGTTAGTTAGGCTCATAAAGCCTCTTGCAAAACAAGTATTATTATCTATTTAGTTTATTCTGAAAGAATGTTTTCCCGCGATCAATGTTTACAATTTTCTTTTGCTACTAGGATGGTCAAGGCCACTTTATTTATTATATGTTGTTTTGAATATATTAAATTACTATTTACTCTAATTCTCTCAGCACCATGTTTCTTGTTTATTATTTCTATTTTATTATGTCCATTAGATTATACCCTTTCTTCCTCGTATTATTTTTTTACAGTGGCCTATTACTACGAGGTAGATAGAGAGGGTGTAACAAAGTTAGATCGCCAAGAATTTTTCCTTTTAGTAAGACCACTGGACGATTGAACAAAAATGGCTGGGGTGCATGAAATAGACTCAATTGCTGACTAGGCAATTTAGAATGCATTGCAATTATATATATATATAAAAATTCTTTATTTTTTTATAGCTACCTGTATAATCTTGTACCTCAAACAAATTACGGAGAATATAGTACAATGTTGCTAGGAAGGAACTTTTATCAAATACAAATATGATTTGTTGCTGTCAACATTGATTACATTTTATTTTATCATTAGAATTAGCTATTCAAATTGTCATAAATTACGTATAAATTCTTGAAAATTGTTTTAGTAACTTTTATAAATGTGAAAAAAGTTTCTTCTTATCTAAATCTGATTATGTTAATGTTAATAAAGAACAAAAATAAGCCACAAGAACACATTTTTACATCATACTCTTCGATAAAAAAAACACGTCGAAGGCAATTAAGCATTTGGTAGCATGTCTGCCTATTGAGCCTAGGGTCCCGTGTTCGATTCCCGGCATGGGGCTAAAAAAGTTGTCATATGTGAAATTGAGGCGTTTTACAGTAATGAATTAATGGATAAGAAGTTGTGTCTGTTTTATGGTTAATTCAGTTTGTGAGTCGTGTGTTGATGTATCCAGTTTGCTTAGAAAGTGTACGTTAAATACCTTGAATGATAAAAAATAATCGAATATTCACCATGCATACTAAACACATGCCAATACATTCACTGAGAAAGCAACAGAACACCAATACTTATTATAAGCGAATGGGTAGTAAGACACGGTGTTAACGAAATGAATAATTAAAAACTAAAACTTTTCTTTGAAAACCACCGATTTAATAAAAAAAAACACACTTTAAAATGCATGCGTAGTAGTAACCTTCTGAAAAGGAAAAACGAAAAACATGTCTTTAAAAAATTCTAATATAATTATCTACAATAGATTTTTTTACAATTATTTAAAGAAGTAAAAGAGTCGATTCTATTGCAGAAGTATGGTAAATTCACCGAAGTCATGAAACTGTTGTTCAAGTGAAATACATTTTTGTGTGTGGGAGGGGTGCAAGGGTGGGGGTAGAGAGAGGAAGTTGGGGGCGAGATAATCCCTTCTTGTTCTCTTCTAAAATAAACATTGTTGGGAACCTTCTTTGGTTTCCATTGCTTTAATATAAAAAGACATTTAGAAATAGTATTCTTTATTTTTACATCCATTACTGTTTCCAGCCTATGGCCTGGGTCAACCATATTATATTTTCCACTACCGGCTGGCTAGGCTTGTCGTAGATAATTAGAAATATTGAAGTTTTAATAATTTACTACCCGCTTTGGTGGCAGCATGGTCTAATGCGATAATATTGTGTTTAACTAGACTGTCAATGACAAATGTCAAATTGTTTACCGCTCACCCTCCACGCAAATGCGGGAACACTTACTGTTAAAATAGCCTTCCTGATCTATAAAACCATTAGCGTAATTAGTACATAAGCGTATAAACCGAACTGGTATTAAGATGGGGTGCTAAGAAAAGTTGTTAAACCCTTAATAACCACTATCATGGCAAACTAAAGTTTTCATAACAATGAAAATATTGAGAACGCTCCCTAACAATGCTTATTTTAGACCAATTGTCTCAAGATAAGTAGCCTACTAATAGCTTCCTCCCCACGCCCACCAAAATTATTTAAAATAATTAAAAACTCCTTTACTTGAAATTGAACTCCTTTACATATGATAAATCATTTTATAAACTACAAATTGAAAACAATTATTAATTGTATCAAACCAGTAAAGCTTGCAGATGTAAATTTATTTATCTTACTGGCACACGTTTTAAAAATTATTATTTAATTTGTGTAGGTATAAGGTTTGTTTTTAATTAATATAATGGCATCGTGTATGTACTCTTGAGTCAAAGAGTTGTTTGAGAAGCCTACCCTAAAAATCCTCATAAAGTTTGGAAGTTTGGTGTGCCATCACTGTTGCCAGTTTTCCTATCACTTTCAAATCTGGGAATAAATCATGTTAACCATATTTAGGATAGGCTACTTATATTACTGTATACCAAATTTATAATATTATATGAGAAACCGACCACTGTTTTCATTTTCTTCCCTGGTGCGCGATACATCAAAGCAATCTGTTGTACCATATGGCAACGTTGCATAGCGTGACGTAGCGCTTGAGATGGCTGGCTCCCTGACTTGCCGCTGTTAGCGCGTCAGTTGCAAAGAAGCGGTGAACGCTGTTGTTTCGTTGTTTAGGTGTTCGTACTTTTTTGAGAATGCTTTGATCGTGATAAATTCGTGTTTGTAAACGGATGCAAAAGCGCGTTTTATTCTATCGACTTTTAATCATTTTGACTATACCTATAATCTTGTAATCTTTAGTGACATATTTTAGCAAACTTTTAAATTGTGTGTGTCACATGTGCGTTTTTTTCCACGCGGAAGTGTTCTTCTAGAAAGAAAAAGTGGAATAGGTGTGTTTTAAGATTTTTGACAACTACTCTTTGACATTCTTCAGAGTTCCCTTAGACGTTTTATGGTGCACATGAAGGATTCGAGAACATTGGTGGTAAGTTTTAATTTCTTGTCTACTTTTTTCTTTTGAGGGTTAACTTTTAATTCAAGTAGCCTATATTATTTTTTCTTTCTATCTCATAATAAAATAGAATAAAAATGTGATACACTCTAGTTATCTGATGTAACATGATATAATTTACGACGAATGACTCACGATTTATGTTGTTTACTCAAACTGTGACTACGATAATTTTTTTTTTCCCCTTAAAAAGTCAAGGTTTCTTTACAGACATTGTTGTAACGAAACCAATACACTTTCTAAAACCCTGGGTTGTTCTCTTATAAAATTCTACCACATGTTTTTTACAAATGACATTTGTTTACTTCTAGATACTTTACTCCTTATGTGAAGATAAAGAGAAAGAGGTAAATTTCATAGAAAAGGTTTTTTGTTTATTTCACCAGGATCTAGTTTTGTTCTGTAGGAACGGGAGATAGAACTTAAATTAGGTCTACTATGAATTCTACGGTATAGATAAACAATTATTATCTTTGTACCCAACATAGCGCCTTTTCAAATCCCATTAAATCATTTTGCCTTGTTTGTAAACAATGTGTAACTCACTCAGTAAATGCGTTGTTTTTACACACATGTTTGTTGTATTCATATGTCATAACACGTGGTATGAAGCTGTCACTCTTGACAGAAGTCAAGTTTTGACAGTTCGAGGGTAGAAATAGTGACTTTTTGTTAATATGTTGACTACTCTATACATTTTATATGGGCTTAGTACTATTCTAAAAAAAATATATTTTTCTGTGACGTTCCTATTCTTATGGTGTTTCTTTTTACTCATATTATAATATTATTGTAACATTGACGAATTGTCACACGCAGCCATGGTAAAGATCGTTGAAGTGCTGTGCACAGTGCAATAGAGATTAATCTAGTGTTTCCCAAACTGTGGTACGCTACTTCAGAAGGCACGTAACATACCACTCTAAGTTTGAAAAAGAAAATCTTAAAATATTTTTAATGTCAGAAAGCATAGGCATAGTTTGGCATTATTCATTGATTTGTTTTAGCAGCTCCTGTATCGCGGCTTTGTTGATTTTACCACAGAGCACACAACAAACACACTTTTGGGAAACAATGCTCTAGAGACCACTGGTATTCCGTATTTTGTGTTCGCGTACCCCCAAATAATTTTTTTTTTCTGACTTTGCACCCCCAAAATTGTTGGTGCGTAATGCAAGCTAGCAAGGGCGTAGAAAGCTAATTTTTCTATAGGGAAGGGGTCGCTAGAAAATTGTATCTTTAGCCACGGCCGTCTTGCTTTAGCCAATAAAATCTTTGATATTTATATATGGAAGGGTGTGTCCATGAAATTCCAAAGGGGGTTCCGGACCCTCTCGTCTCCCCCTCTATAAAAATTAGCTTTATATGCCCTTGCAAGTTATACATATTATATAATCTACAGTATAAATATTAATTTTTAATTTTACCTACCCCCTAAGATATCTTCGCTTACTCCAGTTTGACTACCACTGCCTAGACGACAATCAACCAATTCTAATTCACATTTAGATTTAAAACTATTAAAACCCGTAACAAAGAAATCGAGTAAAAACACCTAAGTAGGCCTAGCCTACCAACGTCTAACAAAATAAATTTTCGATCACCCGCCCGTTGTTGGCTAACGTGCTAGATTCATGTTGAACTAGACTGCCGAAGATTGGGAGATCGATGTTCGAATCTCGGTTGGGTGAACTGGGAGTGGTTTTTCCTAAATGGTTTCCCACTTTCCACGCAAATGCGGGTTCACTTCTTCAAAATTCAACCTTCCTAATTCCTAACCTATTAGTGTAATTTAGTACATAAGCGTATAAACCGATTGGGTAGTAAGACGCGGTGCAAAAAAAATTCGATTCGATTCGACACACGCACGCACACGCAGTAGTTTTTTGTTTGTTTTTTACAGCACACGCTTTAAGTTCAAATGGGGCGTTAATTTTAAATCTAGGACAATTGCGATCATTTGATGGTGAAGGTCATTTAAAAAAATGACAAGTTGGACGGTTTCGACCAAGTTGACTGAACTACTGGTTCTGGATTTAGCTATGGTTTATTTTGTGACTGTCTCGATAACCTCGCTGATGACTACCTCCATCTCTGAGCTTCTCATTTTATCTGTGGTTCGCTTAGGTAGTCTAACCCGACCTAAACCAACCCAACCTCGACAGAAGAAAACTAGTATTACCTTGCCAGTCTCAAGCCTGGGAAAAGTGCGAGGAATCATTGGTATATTTGAAAATAAACTGAATATACCCAGTCCCACCAGATTAATGCCCTCCCCTACACCGCTGATAAGGAAATAGAAGAAAAAATATATTATGGCAATAGTCCTACGGGCCTGCACTTTAAACTGTTTTGGTCTCAACTGTCCGTGGTCATTTGTCCGCGGTCATAATTGTCCGGATACCGTTAATTTTAGGAACAAATTAGTAGGCTGCGCTTAACACACGGGTGATTATTAACATCTTAGTACAGGGGTTTCCAAACTTTTATAGAGTTTTACCTCCCGATTTTTCTCTCCGAGATCATCGCGACCTCTTGATAACTTACGTAAGCGTTCAAATCCTAGTTTAAAAAAATATTCGTTTTAACCGCATCTTACTACCCATCCAGGTTTTCCACATTTAAGGCCTAGCTAAACAAATGGGGTGAGTAGAATTGAGAGTAAAAGTACCCTTATTTGCATGGAGAGAGAGGGTGGGGGGGAGTTTAGGAAAAGTTTATCCCTAATACACCCGGCCAGAATTTAAATCTGATTTCCCCATCACAGACAATCCAAACCAAAAGAACTTGACGGTAATCCCGCGTGCACTCCGAGTCTTGTTTTAACTATTATAAATTGCTTATACAGTAAGCTCTGGCTAGTTCGAAGTTGGTTAATTCGAATGATTGGATAATTCGATCCCACCATTATTCCCCACGAAATTCTTATTTAAATCAATGGTAAAATATAGCATTTAATTCGAATTTTAGAAGGAAATATTTGGATAATTCGAAGTTTATACAATATATTGTTAATTTTTTCTAGTTTAATTTTCTACACATGGTGACCTCAGCATGTCCTAGAATTTGAAGAGAACATTTCTCTTCATTTAAAAAGTTTTTCATCTAATGCAAACATGCTCATGGCAAATATTCAACAACTGTTTAGATTACTGTGTTGTATGTACATAGACAATTAAACTATGTTTCTCCTAGAGACATATTTGATTTATTTTGCCGAAAATAATTGTTTGCATAGAAACTGCAATTCAATCTTATTTTAATTTAACTATACCTGCGAATTTAGTGTAACGGTTAGTATTCTTGTCTCTGACCCGATAGGCCAAAGTTCATTATTTCCGATTGAAACACTAAAAAATTTAATTGCCTTAATATGCACCTTCATATTTGCAATTCGGAGAAAATTTAAGCAGGGCCACCCTTAGGGCTGTACGAACGGTTCGCTCGCACAGGGCCTCGCGATTTGGGGGGCGAGGGGCACTTGCTGATGGGACAGAGGAACAAAACTATTTGGGATGGAAAATTTTTTCTTTCGTGCTTGTATATTAGCCCCCCTGTTTAGGCGAATCATCAGAGAGTCGTGTTCACATTTTGTTTGTGTCACCTAGCACGTTTTTTGTTCTGTAGAGATGGGGTTTGGCTGTAAATAATATAGGCAATGGGGAACAGTTGTCTTTGACAATAGTAACGGGATCATACCCTCACCCCCCCCCCCCCCC
>CABFWB010006510.1:19903-30643 GCA_902151455.1 Timema bartmani
AAGGGATTGTAACTTACTAACTGGTATGAACTACAGTAGCCCCATGACTTCTTTGGTGCTGACTGATAGCTCACAGCTGACAGCTGACGGCTTTGAAAAGTTACCAGACCAAATTATGTATCCCTACACCGAACCATATGATTTGCAAAAACATGTGTTTATCAGCAGTCACTTCCGACAGTCAAAATTTATGTATATACCTGACTGTTGACTGTCAGAAGTCAGCTGTGAACTGTCAGTCAGCACCAAAGAAGTCACGGGGTTACTGGAGACAAACACCAGCAGTGGTTAAATAGTGTCAGCTTGGGCCTCCTAGTGTGTATTGTGCTTAGTTGTACGAACATAGAATAAAGCAATGTTAAAGTTCTGAGTTCATGACTGTCCGTTGTAAATTGTAATTTACTTAAAGTGAACTCTAAATGCGTAATGATTCGTTTGTTTTAGTGTTAAAAGTACCACACGTAAATTAGGTATCTATTTATTGTGTTTTGTTGAACACTGCAATGAGACTTTGAAGTTTATGAATGAAATTTAGAACCCATTTCTAAATGTTTCTAGCTTAGTATAAGATTTTGTTGATGAATTTTGATGATGTCATTGATGACTTCGCCAGACAGAAAGCCAGGAAAGCCCATTTTTTTTAGAACAATTAGGCCCCTAAATTGCTAGTTCCTTTATAGTATTAAATAGTTTTCGTAAGATTGTTACTTTACGTTGTTTTTTCATTATTCTCTCTAGGTGTACTTTAACTTTGATCTATCATATATTGACAAAGTGTAAAAATAAAAAACATAATCATATGGTTTGATTTATGGATTTGCATTCGCCAGTTTCTGAGGTGGATATGTTTCTCGATAAAAATCTTGAACGCATTAACCGATTTAATTTAAATTTAGCAAAATTATTCTTTGTACCTTTATACTCAGATCAATTTCATTGGAGAAGAAAATCTAACAAATGTTTGGGAAAAATCAACTCTTATGTATGAAAACCATGGCTCCTAAAATAAATTATTAAATGTATTTACCTTGCAAAATACTGTCATAACACTAAATGAAAAATACTCCATCGTAATATAACTTCTGATTACTACCTCACGTAACCTAAAAAAAAAGTGTTGCAGTCACATTGTTTTGTTAATAACAAGTCTGCCGAAACAATTCAGCTATCGGAAACCTATGAAATATATTCTATATCTACTATAATCCACAAATCTCGTTTCATTTTGTAAAATATTTTTTAAGATATTTAGTAAATAACATTCAAAATCCAACAAACCTTTGTGAAAATTTAGGTTAGGAAACCGGTTTGAGAATGAAATATAGATATTACAACTAATTTGGCCATTACAAAGTGTTTATTATACACAATCAATACTTTATTACTTATATAAGCATAACAAAAAACAACTTCAGTAATTATTAATAAATAACTAGTAACATTATATACTTATATCAACAAGTGCAAAGACGATGCACACGCTAATGCATATATGAGCCATGGGTCGAATATTCGACCACAATAACTGATACTCTCTGTTGGCAAATCATGTAACTACATAGAGGTTCATATTTTGACCGTTGAGCATTCCAGTAAACAACTAAAGCAATTAGGTTGAATTTCATATTCTGAATAATGACATTTTGAGCCTAATAGCTCTTGTTAAAAAAATTCCACAAACCGCTAAGTCGCTAATAAACAGAATACTGCCTCCTAAAAGTAATACATAAATAAAGATTACATACTTTAAAATCTTATTTTACTTTTTTTTCTTGCGAGAAGGCCTACGGTAGTTCCCCTTCAGACCCTAGGGAGGAAGGGAAGAAAATGGGCTGAGGAGTGTGAGTGTGTAAAGTCCCGAACCTCCACACACACACCCACACTTCATTTCCATTTCAAAGCATTCTTTCGCTTGCACCCCTCCCTCTTCACCAGGTCTCTAAGTCCTCACGTGTACCACCATTTCTTTACACGAAGGGGGTTCCAGTCATTGTTAATGTGACCATTTATATTCCCGCCATTGCAAGGATTAAGGACTGGTGGGTCCACTAATAAAGTAACTATTTAATGTCTGTCGACTGGAAGTGAAATAAAGCCCCCCTTTACCCCCCCACCCCCCAATAAGAGTGTCAACTTGCTATTCCGGTCACGGCGATCGCGCACGGGCCTCGTTTGATAAGTTGATGGGAACCGATCGTTCTCCTGCCGGGCCCAGCTGGGATTGTATTCGAGGAACGTGACAATCCCTCGAGGGAGGCGTGGGCTTTTGTCCCGGCGGGAAATAATCTTTTTGTATAGGGGGCGAAACGAGGAGGGGGAATTTAAAGGAACTGTGTTTTTTTTTACACTCATCCGGGCTGTGTGCTTTCAAATTGTACCCGCACTTGTGTGGAGGTAAAATGAGAAACCATTATTTAAAGAAACGCCCGACCGTGATTCGAACCCCGACCTCTTTTATCACCGGCATTTAGTCCACGTGCCTTAAGCTCACTAAAAATATACTTGTCATGGTCATAATAAAATTTAACGAGAAACTTTTTAAACGAAGAAAACAAGTCCTAGTCATATTCCGCGATGGCTATGACAAATATTAAATAACTGTTGAGCTACAAGAGAATTACATTTTATTTGTGGTATCTAGTGAAGCTATATGATTTATTTGGGGGAATTTTTTTTATAAAAAAAACGGTAAAAATATGGAACTTAACTCGCGACCGCTTTTTTTCTAAGAGCCTTTTGTTCGAATCTCAATTTTAAATATGAGTCTTAACTTGGTTTGAAGGTAGGCACGGCAAGAGTAATTTGGAGTTCACTATAAAATATTATTTTAGGTGCAAGCATGGGCGTCAAGATGTCTGTAAAAACCAAAGGTCCCATTTAAATCGAATACCTGTAAATATTCCGATATTGATTGCTGACAAGAGCCGAAAACCTGTCACTTAAATTGGGAGTTGTTTCTTGGGAGAACCGACCACCCTGTTCATCGCTGTCAGAACCCAAATATTCGAGAAGAGGGGTTGGGGGGCGTAATCAAGGCGGGAATATTAAATACGAATTCTTAAGGATATCCTACAACCCCAAAATTCGATAGGTCTTCAAAAGATTTTCCACTAAACTGAAATAATTAATATAATTTCTTTTACTTAAAATGTCAACACGTAACAGTCTTGAAATATTATATCCAAACAGCGTTATTCAACTCGGTATTAAATGTCGGGTGTCTAAACAGCTTACTTGTATCTGAAGAACAATAAAATATGGCCTTCTTTAACTGCACTCACTTTAGGAAACATTTCTTTCAAATGAAAGACCACTCGGCTTTATTCAAACAGTTGTTTACAAAGTTTCTTGTGTATGTATAAGAAGAAGAGGCAAAATTATTTTATTATAATTTATTGCCTGATTACACAAAATTTATTAAAGAAGTAAGTAATACTACCAGCAGAGCTTGATTTTACAATTTTCTTGTGTTTTTTTAGTCTTACCAAAGTGGCTACCCATAATCCATCACTTCGCTAACGCTGTTTCAAATGCACATAAATATGTTATAATCTCTAAAATCCAAATACAATATGTATATTTACTATGTATACCATATTTTTTAACAATAAAAAAGATACATTTTCCTTAATTTATTGGAATTAGGATTTTGTAATTGAAGAATCATTCAAAATTCATGTGTTAGTGATGTTAAACTTTCCAAAATCCAAAGAAAATTAACTTTTACATTTCTCATTTTTTATTTATGTTTTTAATAGCTCAAATGTTAATAATATATAAAAAAATTTTTTACCCAGACTGTTAATGAGAAATAAGTGATTTTACTGTCGTTAGTGAAGTGATGCGGGCGTTAGCGAGGTGATGTTTAGGAAAACCTCATACATTGAAAATTTCACTTTACTAGTGACTATCATTAGTTTCGTCACTTAACTGACGTTACCGAGGGGACGACACCATTTTCGTCACCAAGCAACGTTAGCGAAGTGATAACACCATGTTCGTTACCAGGCAACGTTAGCGAAGTGATGTTTTTGGCGATCTTTGAGTTTCATAACCATAATATAAATAAAAAGTGGCAAACAATTGGCTTGGTTTTTCAAAAACTCCAAATGATATTAACGTTAGCGAAATGATTTGCAACTAACATACTCAAGTTATTTACCTGAATTTTCGTACGTTGACCGAATAGTATTTTATAAACTTTTTAACAAGTGAAATATCAAGAACTAGTAACTACAGTACAACAACAAACTATGGCTAATGGGGAACAGCGGAGCATTCTGGAAGGTTTTAGCACCAAATTAAAAATATTGTGTTTGTCCAGTATGTTACTTGGGGACAAACAAACATTGATTAAAATGTCGTAATTCATTAATAATTTATTGAAATTGATTCTTAAAACGAAAATAACAGTATTACGGGAATATTTTCCCTTGGTTACATATTTTTTACTCTTTTTCTTTATTTTTGTATATAACTTCAAACTTTGAAATTCAGGTGTGGGGATCGTTACCGAGGTGATGAAAGGGACTTTTAGTAATTATTTAGTCTAATTTGTTTTTAATATCACCATGTATAAATGTTTCTATCAAGTTTTATATACTTTCTACAGCAAACAATTTTTTGTTGTTGCTTGTTTTAATAATAACAAAATATTTATATAGGCAGGAGTAATAAATTGTCCCTCAAGTTGAGAATGATCCATATAACAAACCTGCATTCAGACAAGCTTTGGATGAATCTATGGAGAAATCCCACTTTTCAGGATTATGCTATGGTCTAATTTTCAGTACCAGACCATTTATAAATGAACATATACACATTGAATTGCACATTTAAAAAAATAGAGACCATTATTTGTATATATTTCTAAAATTTGAAATCTCTGTAGGCCTACCTTTCGATAAAAGGTGGCATTGTTGTAGCCTAGCACTAAGAATCTCTACTTTCTGTTTCGACCATTTGTAAGTCACGAACTAGCTAAATAATTTCGTTCTGCTTGTTCAATGAAGTGAGGCATTTTATCATCAGCTTTAGGACGATACTCTTCAGCAGTTAATTAAAACATGTCCAGGTCATACAGGCACGGGTAACTAACGCTTCCTCATGTGGCATAGTCTTCAATGCGGAAGATACATTGGCATACTTGGTGATAGGCCTGTTTTTGCCTGAATATACAAATTTACTGGCCATACAAAAATATCAGTCAGTGCAGTAATCTTTTGACTCACGCCCAACCATCGAAACAACAAATGGCATAGGATGACGATTTCCTTTCAACCACTCATCAAATATGAGGGGCCTAATTATTCTCTTAAGCCACCAATACCACAGCATACATCAATTAATAGGATTTTTTAATTATATTTGAATTGTGTATGTGTGTGAACCTACCACATACATAATTAACAGTTACTGGATAATTTACATATCCATATACTTTCAAAGCTACCATATACAATAATACCTATTTAGTCTAACACACTTCGCTAAATTAACTGAGAATAAAAGTCCAACGTACATAAGTACACTGTTATACACTTTGTAAATCTGCCGAAACTAGCCTTTTGACTTTGTACTCCTAGCCAGGTCTGCGATGCATCATCGCTCATTCAATTCTACCACCTCTTTTAGATCATAAACGATTTTTTTTATCGATTGTGTTTTCACGTTAAAAAAAATTGTTGGACATGAAACACTGTAAAATTTGTATTGTAACTTATAGTTCAAAACTAATTGTATCTCAAAAACCTTATATAATAGGAAACGTTTAATATTATATTTTAATTGAATAAGCTACGTCAATTTTAGTCGAAATTAATTTATACTACGTAAAATATACAATTACTTCTGATTAGTGTAATTAATTAGAAATCGGGTGCTTGTACGTACACAATTTTTCAACCTAATTACACACTGACTTGGACCCACTCGCTTTTGTGCTACTTTTTCAGATTTTAAAGTTCGAATTGCTAGACCTACTTATTTGTACATTTTCAACCTTTTCTACTCAAGTATCGCTTTTTACATGTGCAACACACACACACAGGTATATATAACATATATATACATATGTATGTACATGTATTATTATTACACACACACAGGCTGTTTTGGAGTGTAAATATTAAACGTGACTACTACACCTATATACACATATATATTGCAGTGTGTAAATAATAAAAATGACTACTACACACTCTGCCATGTGTTGTAGCCTAGTCATGTATATTATTTTATTGTTCAACAAAATGTATATTTGTGTGTAGTAGTCATGTTTAGTATGTGTGCTGTGCAGCAGAGATGTGTATTCGGGCGTAATAATAATATTTATATTAGCTTGGTGGTTTTCACTTTTCGAATCTAACCTCATTGTTAGTCTCGAATATGAAAGAGCGATCGCCTCGCACATGCGCACTAGCCAGCCAGCCTCAGGCGAGGTTGCGCAGCATAGAGAGTAATACGACTAAACAATCGATTTGGAATCCTCGCACCCGCGGGACTTTATGGACACGATGCACGAGGATACTTGAAGGAAACGATGTGGCACACGCTGGAAGAAATTATTAAAGACGGAAGTCTTTGTCTTGACGTAGCATGAAGCGCGCTTTAAATTCTATAAACGTTTACTACATTGTTTAGTCTATTGTTATTTATATTTTTGGTGTCTCTTTAATGAACAAAATGACGTCGAAAACAAAGGCTGAGTTTGTGGTCATGGTTTGATAATCCTACTCATTAAAGTGTTAGTAAAATCGTACCGTTAAAACTGTATTGTTTATATGGACGATTTAAAAATAAGTATTAATATATTTTTTAAATTATTGATGTTTGTCAATTTAAAAAAAGGGCTTACATTAAATGACAAAAAGACTAAAAGTGTAACTCTTAAGAATCAACGAATATTCTCAAAACCAGGCCTATTTAGAATACGTATTAATTAATCTGATTCATTGTGCATTTTAACATTGTGAGGCGTTACCTACGTTCATAAAGACCGCATTATTTAAGAAGTTGTTTGATTTTTTTTTAGTATTGTTTTCAATAAAATATAGGCGAAAATTATCAAAGGGCTTATTACCAGCTAAAAAGTTTTGATTTCGAGCTTAAAGTAAAAAAATAAATAAAAAAATAACGAGGCTTTACGCGAAAATATGCACTTCTAAGATCAAAGCGAAAGGTTAGATAGAAACCTGGATCTAGCCTTCCTCTTTCAAACAAAGTCATATTTTTGTAGAGTTACAGCCCGTGGCGAGCGTTGAGGGGTAATCCTCCCCTGCACATAAAATAATCAAAAATATTTAAACCAACACCTTAATGTAGTAAAGAATGGCTAACAACACCTCCCTTGGTCTCTATCTCCTACATTACCTAATCACTAACTCTTTCAGCTTATCTCTAATGTGCAGAAAAGTACTAAAACTCTCCAGTAAGTTTAGTGTGATACCCAACTATTTTTTATTAAAATACAGATATTTTCTATTAATGCCCACTAGAACATTTTAGGCCCATGTACATATTTATTACTTTTATTGTGATATTTTTTTTTGTATTAAAACTATACATTTTTTAGTCAAAATTGTTATATAACTATGAATTAAAATTAGTTTCATAAACTAACAATATTACTATAAATAAAAATATTGATTAATTAAAATTATTTAACCAAAAACAAAACAATCCCCCCCCCCTCAACAATAGGCTCTGCATTCGCCTTTGGTCATAACAAAACATTTTAAGATAATGTGTGATTGTTTTATAGATGTTTATGTAAGTTAGCACAATTTTTCTTAATCACTTTAAAATTAAAATTTAAGGTTTTTAACTTGTTAGAACTTTGGCCTACATTTTGGTAAAAACAATATCAAACCACTTAATAAATAATGTGTGGTTTATAAACGCCTGTAACGCGCCTCAATGCTCTCCATGTATCAATTCACTTAACAGAGACGAGGCCTCTATAATCTACTCTGTGCTTATCAGTACAACCCGCATAGGTAGGCACGCGGACTAAACGTCAAGCACATTGATTCCGGTTTGATGTTGACGATAAGGTTGAGGTTAAAATCCTGGCCGGTCGTTCTAAGAGTATTTTTTCCTAAAATTTTCCCCCTCTTTCCATCTACGTGAGTGTAGGTACATTTTCTCTAAATTATATCTTCTCCATCCCCACCCCATTAATGTATTTAATTGCGGATGGGATGGACGGGTAGCAGTAAACATGATAGGGTTATATATTAAAGATAGCAGATACCTTAAAATTCGAATGATATATCACCTCTAATAATTAGTTAATAATGATGTTTCACAATAACCATCATAAGATAATAAATCTTCTTAAATCGGGATGAGTACATTTTATTCTTACTTTTACATCCATGACAAAATTATACATTTTTCGGTCATGCAGGGAATCGAACCCGAGACCCTTAGCTCAGTAGACAGACGTGCCATCGACTGAGCTAAGGTGTTAGACAGTACATTCTATACTAATATATTAATTTACTCTGATACAAAATGCACTAAAACTGTATATAAATGAGCTTACTCTTGAAACAATTAATCAAACTTTTGGCCCTATGATTAGGTTTTTGGTGTATTTTGTAAGGTTAGGCTGTAAAATCGTGCGCTGTTACGTAAGATGAATAGTCCTCCGTCTAAAAAATGCACAGTAATTTATTTAAATTTTTTACACTACATCTTACTCCGTCTGTTCTATCTGTCAATTACATGATGAAGGTAGAATATTTGAGGGAGTATACCCTAATTTTTATGAAGGGAGAATGTGAAAGTAGATGAAGGATACAGGGCAAAAAGGAGGAAAGTTCAATTTTAACTCGGCTTAGGCTAATGCTGCCATCTGTTAGACAATCATGGTACCTTTCTAATACACTTTTAATTATGGTTAAAAGAGGTCTCTGTCATATTTAGATTATTAAAAAAAAGTATTTTATGGGGTCCTTAAGGGATTATAGATATAAAAGCTGTCCTGGAAAAATGTTGTGTGTACGCGCTAATATAGTTTTGAACTAGACTTCCGAAGATGGGGAGATCGGGGTTTGATTTTGGTCGGGTGCACTAAGGTTGGTTTCTCCTAAATATTTTCCCTACTCTACCTACACGCAAATGCGGGTGCATTTTATCTAAATTAAGCCTTCCTAATCTCTAACCCATTAGCGTAATTAGTACATAGGCGTATAACCTGAACAGGTAGTATGACGAGATGCTAAAAAATGAAGTAAAAAAGTGTGTAGTGTAAATTTTCTCCTTTTTCCCTTGTACCTTTTAAAATATTTTTTAAAAAAGTCCTCAGAACTCTTGGGCGGGATTCTAGAACCGACTTCCTCGTCATCAGTAAACCTGAAAAGACGTGAATGACGTTTATTAGGTGTGCGCATAGATACGGGTTTCACAGCAATCACTTTCACAGCAATCACCTTGGATAAATAACACTGCGCGATTTTTCCCCCCGACTGTAAGACACGTATTGACCTGGAGAAAATAACTGTANGATAAATAACACTGCGCGATTTTTCCCCCCGACTGTAAGACACGTATTGACCTGGAGAAAATAACTGTAATGTAATATATGTAATATCTACCGACCTTCACCTACAACAATAATGTCGTATTAGCATAATTTGTGCGCTCATCCAGTTATCTACGCACAGTTAAACCCACCTTGTCTCCGTATAATAAGTAGAGATAAAGCCTTCCATTCTTGCTGACATGTCGTTCCATTGTCAGCGCAAAGCCAATTTATTTCACACACGGTCGATTTTATTATAACTTGTTCGTCTTTCTTTTATGTATCCTGTCAGTCGGTTGTGTACTGTGACGTGTCGCCGGTCTGTTTAAGGTAAAGCGTGTCAGCTGCAGTAATCAATTATTTCTTGTTTATACTCTCGTGACTAGGATAGGTTTTTAATATCTATTTTTATGTCGGCATTTATAACTGTTGTAAACTAAGTAAAAAGTATATAACTCATGATTCTGATATTATTTATATATTTCAACTTCCTTATATGCTTACTATTTAAAAAAAAATTTAATCACTAATATTTGTCAGAAAAAGTTGATAAAACCTAAGTTTCCTGATTAAATAAGCATTTTTATTTTTTTCACTTAATTGAATTTAATTCAGCTGTCGAGACTGATCTTGAGGGCAATTATCACGTGTCAGTTTGTGATACACATGAATCTATATTATTATTATTTATTTATTATTATTATTATTATTATTATTGGTGGTAGTAGTAGTTTGACACTGTGTAGTCCTAATATCGTCTTCAATAGTTGTTATATCTTCATTTTCCTCATTTTCTTCTGCGTCGGTTGTTTGTTTATATAGTCGTATTCTGTTTTTGTTGACAATACTATCGTCACTTTTAATTTGCTTGTTCATATTTATAATATATTATAAAACAAAAAAAAACCAAACAAAGAACATGCTAATTTAAACTAAAGGGGCACACTTTATTTTGTTATTAATTTTAATTGGGTCACCTTCTGCCTGTATCTTAAAGCTGATTTCACCATCACTCTTACGCACGTAGATCTTACCGTTCTTTATACATACATATTTATAATCATTTTCCCTGCATTTGTTATTAACTTGCCACAGCAGATTTTTGTTAAACGGGATCAGGTTCTCGTTGATGTAGATACGCCTCTCTGTACCTTTTTCAATTACCATTTTATTGGTAATTATTTGATGCCTTTTTTTTTTTTCTAACCATG
>CABFWB010006511.1:1242-21013 GCA_902151455.1 Timema bartmani
TTTTTTTTTTTTTGGACGATCACAATAATTCTCTTTTCTAAAGAAAGTAAAAACACCCACAGAACCCAATGTTTCTAATTAGCCATTAATAAGAAAATCATTTAGTTCCAGGGTGACCGGAGTCCACCGCGCCTTACTCACCATTCGGGTTATAAGCATACGTACTAATAAAGCTAATGTGTTAGGGATTAGAAAGGTTGAATTTAGAGAAAGCTTATCCACATTTTCGTGGAGTGAAAGTGGAAAACCAGCCTCAGTATACCCAAACGGGATTCAAACTTATATCTCTCCGTCATCAGAAGTCCAGTCTATTGCAAGGGTGAAGTCTTAGACCATACGGCTACCGAATACGTTTTGATCAATGTAAAAGTTTAGTTTTGTAGTTGGGTTTTCTGTGATTTGGTATAATTGATCAATTTGTTTAAGACTTCATGTCCAAGAGACCGTCCCACATCCATTAACCGGGAAATTAAATACACGATAACGTTCTAACCAGTAAACCTTTCTAAGTGCAGTTTACTACTTTACGTTATTCAGTTGATAACAGCGAAACTGATATCACGTTATAGGGAAAGGTGAAGCTTCCAAATGTCAAAGTTGAAGTGCCAAACATCCTTCACTTCGACTTCAACACCCACAATAACCTTCGCATCTTCAAAACATTTTGAAGGAATATTTTCCTCTGCAGGTCTATAGTCTGCCATAGATCTAAGATAAACTGTCGTCAACCATCGTTTTGTGTGATTATAATATAGGGTGTCTCAAAAGTTACTGTCCATTAAAATATCACGTATCTTGTTGCAGTTCCTCCTACAACAGATGTTGGAGATGTCCCCTATGGTTTTGAAGAGATGTCTAGACACGCCTCTTAATTTGATATAATATGGTTATATGGCGTGTCCAGACATCTCTTCAGTACTGCGGAGGATATTTTCAACATCTGTTGTAGGAAGTACTGCTATTAGGTACAGTAGACTCGCAATTATCCGAGCCCCGCTTATCAGAGGAACTCATTCTGTCAAAGTGTCCAATTTTTGCACAATATTGATTAATGTTTGATATTATTTTTAAATTTAGCTTAACTCTACAATACTGTAAATGTAATACTTTGTAATGTAATGTAACCTACAAATCCTACACTCTCCGTATCATCCGAGTTTTTCCGTATCCGAGGTAGGCTCGATCCCAATTACCTCGGTTAATCGTGAGTCTACTGTACGTGGTACTTTACTGCACAGTATATTTTGGGATACCCTCTATGCATTAAACATGACTATGAAATAAATATAGTATTGCTGTAGAGCAGGAAGAATTCGATTTAATTAGTAGATAACCAATATATTATCGAACTACGCTTAGTCAAGCATTTAATTAGTAAAACAAAAATACGCTCCTAGACGTAATCATTGAATTATTTTGGATTCTTGTTTTTAATTGCCTAGCGTTTACTTTTTGTAAAATTATAAAACGGTAATTTGTGTACAAACAAGGATTGTTAAAGTAAAAGCATTAACTATTTATCTACGATTTTCTCAAATAGAGAGTACAGGAGAAAAGGGAGGAAAGTCCAATTTTTAACTCAAATTAAGCTAGTGCTGCCATCTGTTAGCCAATTATGAGATATTTATAATGCACTTATATTATGGTTAAAAGAGGGCTCTGTCATATTTAGATTAATTTTTGAAAAATAAACATTTGCTAGGGTCTTTATGTAGTTTGAAGTATAAAAAAATGTCGTCCAAGAAAATGTATGTAATGTGACTTTCCATCATTTTGATATTCACCAAAGGAACTTCGACACACCTTATCTGATGACCTCGAGCCATCTCCGGAGGCGGGGTACTCCCAGTCAATGTCCATACCGTCGAAGCCATAGTTGGACAGGAAATTGACGGCGTTGTTGACGAAGGCGCTCCTCTTGGACGCGTCGTTGACCACGGTGGAGAAAGTCGCAGAACCTGCGCTTCCTCCTCCAAGAGCTGCCATGATTTTGATACCTGTCCCTTGGTTCTTCAGGTTGTTGACCTTGTTGTAACCATCTTGACAAGCAAGAAGAGAGACATAGGGTAATACTCGTTATCACTTGGGACAACCAAAGAAAGGAATGTGTGCACACACATAAATAATATAACGTTGCACTGCACAGACTTTCTCCCCCCTATGTCCAAATTGTACTTATAGCTCGTAAGACAATTGAAACCAGTAACTATACATTGTTATAGAAACATAATGGTGAAAAAAAGAACAGCGCAGTTATAGCATACATGAAATAATATACACTGTTACAAAAACGTATTATTTGTTCTGTGTATTCTAAACTCATTCCCCAAAGCTCTATTCAAAGATAATATTTGCCTACATTGATTTTATCCAATATTTTTTCAAATAAAATCTGTTTGTTTTAAAGAGGCCTATGGGAGTCCACAGAAATTTATCCAGGGGATGGGGGGGATAGGCATGACTTTTTATAAATTACAGTTGTTGATAAAACTGTAAATAGTGCGTTCCGTCAGTCGTTTGATAATTCGTCATTTGGATACCAGCATGAAATTTGGCACAGACTATCTCTAATCTCTACTATGACCTTGTTTAAAAGCCACCGGGACACAACTGATATCATCACACCCTGGAAAGGTGTGGGGAGGGGGGCAAAAGTCATCGAAAACTCGTTTTTTGTTTTGTTTCTAACACAGCGCATTTTATCAAAACATGTCTTAAACCAATCATATTCATCATACAATTATCTACAACAAAGATTGACATTATTTTTGTGATAATATGAGCCGTTAGGCCAAAATATCGATTTTTAACACTTTACAAATATGCAAAAACTCTAAGCGCCAACTTTTCCCCATCTTAACGGAAGATTTGGCTTAAGTGATAAAGATGAACAGCGGTCATAGATTTATGTATGGTACAGTGAGTGCTCTGTATTAATTTAACTGTTAAAAAATAAAATATTTTTAATAAATTAACATAGGAAATCGTGGGCGGGCGATACTGTCTTCTGGAGATTAATGATTACTACCACTGAAAAGAATATTCAGGGATTGAAAAAAGGAAACAGGATTTGGCACATAATGTATTTATTCTTTATAATGAACAAGAAACCAAGAAATAAAAAAACTCAATTGTAAGGTAAATTTTAATATCTTCTCATAAAAACTATAATTTTTTCTTGGTGAGATGGAAGGATCAGATGAGCGCAAGTGTGTGACTGAGAAGAGAAGAATGGAGAAGAGAGTAAGGGAGGAGGAAGGGTGGAAGTAAAGAGAAAGATAAAGGATTTACTAACAGAAACAGGCCGGAAACAGTTGATGAGGATGCTTGATGACGATTTCTAGGTTCTGTAACGGTCATAAATGAAATATTCACCACAAACCTAGTCCATCCGATAGGTCAGCGTAAGAATCTCCGGGTGAGACGCTACCGTCGTCGCCGAGGTTGATGAAAGAGTACAGCAAATGGGTGCATAGGCTGGCGTCAATGTCCTCAATGTTGAACGCGCCGTTACCCGTCCTGTAAACCGCCCAACTCTCGAAGTAGCAAACGACTTTTTCTGGAAACAAGCATGTCTTTAAGGTGCGGAATTAGGGAATGCAAGAAAATGCCCAATTTTTTTGCATTTTTCTTATAGAAAAGCTTTTTTTTTTGACAAAATAAATCAAATAGCTTCAGTACAAATACAAAGTTTAATTTTTGTTAGCACCACGTCTTACTACCCGTTCGGGTTATACAATTATGTGCTAATTAAGATAATGGTTTAAGGGATAATGAAGGTTATATTTGGAGAAAGTGTACCCGCATCTGAGTGAAAGGAGAGTGTAAAACCATTTTGGAAAACTCAGTACACCTTACAGAGATTCGAGCCTAGATCTCCCCATCATCTAAAGTAAAGTCTACTGCGAGAGTAGCGCGTTAGACCACGTGGCCACCGAAGCTGATAATCATTATTTAACCTCACTAAGACTTCCGATTCTACATACACATTACTCTTTCGCTCTCTTTATAATATTTTCTCCTCCACAGCATTGATTTACATTTTAAATATACACTTATATACTTTATCTTTTTCACAATTGAGCTAAACATAGGGTTCCAAGGGCATTTTTCAACTTCACAGTTTCAGGTATAACTTCACAATACATCTTAATGAATAATCCCATTTTTGGGGGGCTGGGGAGCGTTTCTAAAATAAAAAAAACTTAAGGATAGAAAATATTATTTGTGATACGACCAATTTGTATAGCTATTTGATTAGATTGAACCCAGACAGACAGACAAACAGAGTAATTTACGTGACCCCCAGTATCAACGACAATATATTTGTTTTTTTTACATGTATGTTTAAACAGTAAAATAACTATCGCTTTATTAGTTTGGATAATTAGTTTTAGTTTTAAATTTAAGTATGACACTTTACAAACATTCAATAGGCTATATAAATATGTTTTAATGACTGTCCCTAAACCAATGTTGAAAAACCTTTTATTTAATTACTTACTCTATGGCATTAGGAACTCGAAATTTATTACCGCACTCACAAAAGTATGCCAACTATCCCTATCTTGAGCTAATTCTATCCTGTCTATTTCAATACACCGTATATCTGTCAGGTATATCCAAATGTTATCCTCCCATCTGCGTCTGGGTCTTCCCAGTGGTCTCTTCCCATTGGGTTGGCCATTCAGTACCTTGAACGCGGTTCTAGATAATCCCATTCGCGCTGCATGACCTGCCCACAGTAACCTGCGATAGTTTATTAACCTAGCAATGTCTGGTGATGAGTACATGGTATGCATCTCATCATTATATAGCCTCCTCCACTCCCCACTATCTTCATCCAGTTTTGGACCAAATGTCTTCCCTAGCCCCCTGTTTTCAAACACTCTAAATTTATTTTCATTATTTAAGGTAAGAGGCCAAGTTTTCGCAACCTTAGAGAACAACTAGAAAAATTACGGCTTTGTATATTCTGAGTTTTACATTTCTTGACAGCAGCCGAGACGCTAACAAATTACTGACCGAGTATTAACAAACATTTCCCAACTGTATTATTTTCCTAATTTCCAATAAAATATGGTTTTCGCTAGTTAGAAAATATTATTTAAATGTATTAAAGCCCCTTACTCCTCTGAAGATTGTATGGACATTCTAGTTTAGAATGCCGTTTGAATATCCTCTGGATATTTTATGGATATTCTGATCTTAAACGCTCTAGTTTATGGGATGCGTGAAAGTCGAAATGTTGATTCAGTCCTTGTTTTATCCAAGGTTTTTAAAAATATAAAATAAATTTCTTTAATAATGTAATTTATACACTGAATACCAATATATTAATTTTAAGTTTATATAAGTTACTTCCAAACTTACTATCAGCCAATGCGTGGGCTAGAATTAAGGCGACCACACAAGATTTCAGTAAGAAATTCATTTCTGAAAAAGAAAACAAAAAATATGATTAAATATATTATTTTGAAATATTATATATATATATATATATATATATATATATATATATATATAGGTCAGAGTTCCTGGCTACAGATCCAGAGGTTCCAGGTTCAAACCCCTGCGCTTCCAGAATTCCTGTGAAAATAACTAATGCTGTTTTCTCTCCCCTTCAAAAAAATACAAAAAACTTTAGTTCGAAACCTTTTTTTCTAAAATGTTTCTTGTTCGGAATAATCTGGTATCTCAACTTAAATTCCTCACCCTTTATATACATATGTTTATATATACATAGATGTAAATAGCGTATTAGATATGTATATAACATGTATATATGTGTACATACATTTACATATAAGTATATGACGTATATATATATATGTATATAGGTTGAGGGATTTAATTTGAGATACCAGAATATTCCGAATACGAAGCATTTTGGAAAAAAAGTTTCGAACTAAAGTTTTTTTTTTTTTTTTTTTTNAAAACAGCCATAGTTATTTTTGGTTTGATAGATGCCTTCAAGTTTATTTCTAAGTTTTATAGTCCGGGGCGGCGATTTTCTCATTCAAGTAGCTCCTCATTTGTCCTCACGAGGTTGAGTTGACTCCGTTACAAACCCACTGATTCACAGAAAATCTGGAAGCGCCGGGGTTTGAACCCGGTACCTCTGAATCAGTAGCAACAAGCTCTGACCACCATACCATTGAGGTGGTCAATTGAAGTAAACACCAGTTTGGATATTTTTACTCGCCATATTAATATATATCTCTCAATATTATAAAAAAAGACCTAATAGTTTATGTTTTACTCCATCTTCTATAAGAACTTACCTTATAAATATTTTCACTAGTTGATTAATGGACAAAATAAAGAAAACTTGTTTTCACCACCTACCTCCTGTTTATATAATGTGTGCTTCACGTAAACAGATATTAAGATAATATTCAGATATATGGGGCGTTAAGTCTAGTGGAAGTAAATAGAGTACTTCAAATAATTATACTTCAACACATTTGGACAAACTAATTGACACACATGAAAGTTATACAAGGGACACTTAATATTCTATTAGCTAACAAGTGGTCCTTCACAGTAAATATAGTAATATTATTGTAGAAAGAAATTTTTAAAAAATACAAACTTTTTTTTGTGGTCAACATTGATAATATTGTACTATATTGTTAGTATAAGATAATATTTGGATTTCAAGGCAATGTTTGTAAATTAAAAACTTATTAGGTTATAAAATAATTTTAATTAAATAGATAAGAAATCTACAGAAATAATAGGTTATAGCCCTTCGGTGGCCGCATGGTCTAAGGCGCTACACTCTCAATAGACTAGACTGCCGATGATGGGGAGATCAGGGTTCTATCCCAGTTGGGTTCATTGAGGGTGTTTTTCCCTAAATGATTTTCCACGCTCCCTCCACGTAAATGTGGGTGCACTTCTTCTCGTATAACCCAAGCGGGTGGTAAGACGTGGTGCTGCTAATAATAATAGTAATAATAATAGGTGATTAAAAGGTAATAAATAGTGAAGTAATGTACAATTTCAATTTACAAATATAATTCGAAGTGTTATAAGCAAACTGATTGAATAGATATAAGTTGATGTAAAAAATTATAAGTTTATAATAAACCTGAAAGGGATATTTTAATAAACTGTACAATAAGGAGGAAGAAGGAAAATCAAAGCGTGGAAATATCATCCGTTTACGCGGTGAGGATTGAACACATATATTATGGTCCAGAATCATAAGCTATTTAAAATAAATAATACCACGGACTTTAGATTTTCTAAGTTGTTATGAAAAAAAAAGAATTGAGATTAATAAAGTTTAAGCTACTTATTAACTATCTATTACATTAAATCTATAATATTTAGCAATATGACAATCAATCTTATCTCAGATTCTTGAAGCTAACCTTGTGATTTTAAATCTCAAGACCGAGAACAACGCACGTCATCGTTTGAGAGTTTAAGTTTTTTTTAAATTAACCACTCGCCATCTGTTCCTAATTACCGATGATAAGACACTTAGCTCACGGTTGATGGTCACGTCAAGAATACGAAACCTTAGCTCAGTTGGTAGCGTGTCTGTCTACTGAGTTAAGAGTCCCGGGTTCGATTCCTGACATTACAAAAAAAAAATATTGATGAAATATGGGTTTTCTCCTTTCACAGTTATGAACTAATGCCCTTGGATTGAATGTTTGTGTCTGTTCTAGATTTAAGTTAGTTTATAAGTCGTGTGCTGATATAATCAGTCGCTTAGAAAGACGTTAAATATTTCAAATAAATTGGATGAAAATTCACGTCAAAAATATGCTTAACACCAAACATTCCATAGAAAATACTTTTTTTTCAAGTATATAGGTCTAAGTGTTCTGTTAAGAGGGCTCTCTAGGTAGCTGAGTTATCACCAATCAAAGGTTGCGCTTAGGTTAAATATTGATAGAACCTTTTAACATTACATGAGTTTGTTGTTTACTGGAATTAACACAAAACTAATATCAATTATCCTATAAATATATAGGTTTGAAAACATGGCTTAAAAGTTAACAATTTTCACTCTAAAAAGCTAAGAAAATAATACAGTCAGAAAAATGCATGATACTACTCGATCAGTAAGTTGTTGACATCTCACCCGCTGTCAGGGAATGTAAGACTCAGAATCTATCAAAACAAATCTAGAGTGTTTGAAAACAAGGTGCTTAGGAAGATAATTGGTCCAAAGGGGGATGAAGATACTTGGGAGGGGAAGAGGTTACATAATGATGAGATACATATACTGTGTTCATCACAATAAATTACTAGGATGATAAATCCACTCAGCTTACAGTGGGCAGAGCATATGGGAGCAAATGGGAGAATCTAGAATCTTGTTCAGGATATTGACTGGCAAACCCATTGGGAAGAGATCATTGCGAAGATCTAAACGGAGATAGGAGGATAGCACTAGAATAGCGCTGAAATAAATAGGATATAATAAGGTGGACTGAATAGAACTAGCTCAAGATAAAGATAAGGATAAGTGGCGTAATTTTGTATGTGCTTTCGATTTCCCAATGTCATATAGCAAATAAGAAAATAAGTAAACAAATTTTTTTTAAATCAACAAAATTCTGTTTATTATTATGAGCTAAATACCCGAGAAACCAAAGGTAAATGGTATTGGAGCGTAGAATGGATCTTTGTAAATCGAATGATGTTATATAATGGGGGGGAGCCACAGCACAAATTGTAATGTTATGTATTTGTATTTTTACTTCCCCTGTCTATTCTATTATTGCTGGACATTTCCGCCCAATCACGTTATAAATCCACCTGGTTTCTGTCGTTTAGGAATTTCATATATACTATTCTAGCACTTTAAAGGTCGTTATGGAGGTGGACAGAAATTAAATTAAGCTCAATATTCAAAAATTAGCAGCATTGATAGTTATTGTCTTATATAATGTTTTAATGGTGATTGGTTATTTTTTTATAACATCTTATTGTATTACTTCATTTAACATAGCAAACGTACACATTCTTTATATTCAGAATACACCACTTGCACTTTCTGAACCAACTGATTAAATCAGCACATGTCTTATGAACTAACTTAAATCTAGAACATACACAACACCCAGCATTCTGGCCGTTAACTCATCACTATGAAAGAGGAAACTCACATTCCATAGATGTTACATTTTTTTTGCTATGTTTGGAATTGAACCCAGAACCGTTAGCTCAGTAGGAAGACACGCTACCGATTGACCTAAGGTGTTGGACTACAATTAAATATCATAATATCTTATGACCTTTCAAGAATGTTACTAAAAATTTGTTAAATTGGACATATTGATTTTGTAGAAACATTTAATACAACGTAACGTAACGTAACGCTAAAGTTTTCTACTGAATAACTCTCACGATAAACGTCATAGAGCACTATGATGGCTTCCATCAACAATTATGTATACAATAGCTACGTAAAGTAACGCTACGTAAACTTTAAGTTGATCGAGATCCCGGTATTAGAGTCTACCCCTTAGAGTAAGTAGTTAATAAATATTAATTTAAAAACACGTTTTGGGAATCTTTGAGAGGTGGAAGAGAATAAATAAGGTAAAGTGGACAGATTTAATGACTAATCAAGAAGTGATAAGAAGAGTAAATGAAAAAAATGACCATTCTGCAGGTGATTCCACTAAGAAAGGTAAACTGGATGGGTCACATTATGAGATGAAATGTCTTATTGAGTGACGTCATATAAGGCAAGGAGAAAGAGAGAAGGGGGTCAGTAGGATTACGAATGAAACTGATGGTTGAGCTTAAACAAGAAAAGAATATGAAGTGGCAGAATATAAAAACGGAAGCTGCTGATAGGACAATCTAGAGGACGCAATTTGGACAAGGCATCGGACCTGTTGAAAGACAGAATCCCTCATTTATTAGTTTAAACTTACTTTTAGTGTTAGTTGCATATTGTTCCATTAAAAACGTCACAGATGTCACGTGCATGTCGGGAAGCTGGAACACAAAATAAGAACTAGTGAAATGTCTTATTAAAGAGTATTAATAAATTTAAATAATTAGTAATTTGATCCACTCTATTAGATAATTATTATTGGTCAAACGTCTCAATTGTGAGCAGAAGCTGTCATCTCAAGTTTGAAAAATAAATGATGCTTCGATTATAAATACACTGTCTTACTTTGAAGACTGTGGTGGTTTATTTTCTGTTTCAGTAGATCCAGACTCGTAGGACGTCAAATTCAATTCTGAAATTAAGAGCAAATTAATATTGTTTAAAGGCATGAACAAGTTTAAATATAATTTTTTCCACACAACATTACATAGATATAGACATTTAATGTGACAGAAAAAAATTCATTACTTTGACTGATTGGAAAGTAACTCTCTGATTATGTAAATTGTCACCTTCCTCCGAAACAATAATCACTTCTGACCCACTTCAGTGGCCACATGGTATAAGGCATTACTCTCGCAATATACTAAACTGCCAGAGATTGAGGTTTGAATCTATGTCGAGTGTACTGAGGGTGGTTTCTAAAATGGTTTTCCACCCTCCCTACACATAAATGCAGGTACACTTCCTAGTCATACAACCTTATTCATCCCTAAAACCATTAGCGTAATTAGTATATAAGAGTGTTAACCAAACGGGTAGTAAGATTCGGTGCTAAAAAAACTTATTATTTATGCTGGGCTCACGCTAGAAAAATTTGACGTTATAGCGTATGCATAGAGTGAAACAGAACGTAAGAAATTGTGGGACACATACAAAGAGAAACAGATGAATGCGAAGAAAGTAGTAAAGAAGAGTAAAGAGCAAATGGATTAAAAGAAGGAGAAAGAATGCATAATGATCTTGAAGGAATAAAGAAGCTGTTAGGAAATTTGATAAAGAGAACGTTACAAGCAGTCCAAAGAAAGGCGTATGGCACTCAGAATGAATGTGTTGAGATGTTCTGGGATGTAAACCGTATAAGAGAACAATAGAGACAGTATTTTGAGCAATATTGTATGCCTAAAACGTAGATAAAATACCAGAAAATAGGGGAAATGTTATGAGGAGTGAAAGAATAAACGTGGCTGAGATTTTCAAAGCTACAAAAGTGTTAAAGAATGTCAAAGCTGCAGACGTAGATGGGATCATAAGAGAAATGCTCAAGTCTGGGAGCGTGATACTACTTTCCGGATTGTGTGAGTTTTTAAATCGGTGTGTTGGGATTTCGAATGTTCCAAATGACTGGAAGAATGCTGACATTGTTCCGTTGCACACAGGCATTAAGAGTGAATGTACGAATGTTCCAAATGACTGGAAGAATGCTGACATTGTTCCGTTGCACAAAGGCATTAAGAGTGAATGTAAGAACTATAAGACAATTAGTTTGTTGAGTATTCCAGGTAAAGTTTTCGGGAGAGTTTGATTGAGAGGGTGCGTGAAAAAACTGCGGACAATATTTAGGGCGTGCGATGTGGTTTCATACTCGGTAGAAGTTACATGGACCAGATATTTGTATTGCAACAAATGATTGAGAAATGTATGGCCATTAGGAATAAAGTGTATTGTGTGTTCATTGATCTGGAGAAAGCCTACGATCGGGGGTATGGGAGTATGTTATGAAATGTTTTAGATAGTATGGTGTGGCTGCATTGTTAGTAAATGCAATTATGGCTGTGGATGCTGGAAGTAAAGCGTGAGTTAGGGTGGATGGAGCGAATGGTTTGACATTGAAAAGGATACTAGAGAAGGTTGCGTTGTGTCTCCATGGTTGTTTAATGTAATCATGGATACGTTTATGAGGGATGCTTGTGAGGACGTGGTTAGTGTGCAAATGGACAAAGTGAATGTGAGAGTGCTGTTATATGCAGATGATGCTTTATAAATATCTGAAAGTGAAAATGACTTGCAAAATGCACCAAACCGTTTGTATGTGGCGACAGACAGAATGGATTTTCGTATAAATGTTTCCAAAACTAAGGCAATCAGGAAATGATTGTCAACTTAGTATAAAACTGTTGGAACAACTGAATTAATTTGTGTATCTGGGCAAAATGTTCTGTGAAAATGGAAGGATAGATAGTGAAATCGACAGACGGGTGAATGCATCTCGGAGAGTAGTTGGATGTATGTGGACTGTTGCAAAGAATGAGGAAGTATCAAAAGAGACAAAGATGGAAGTATATAAAAGTGTGTTTACGCCAACATTGTTTTATGGATGTGAAGTGTGTATTTGTCAGGAGAAACACAAGAGAAAGGTGAATGCGTTTGAAATGAGATATCTAAGAAATGTATGAGGAAAAACTCGTATGTACAGAGTCAGTGATGAATGTGTGCTGAAGGAATGTGGTTTGAAAGGGAATCCAATAGGTGAATGTGAAAGAAGCATCTTACGTTGGTTTGGGCATGTTGAGTGGATGATTGTGGATCGAGTGACGAAGAAAGTATGTGAAGGTATAGTGTTTGGATCCAAAGGAAGAGGTAGGCTATGTAAGACGTGGCTAAATGTTGTAGACGAGTGTGTGAAAAAGAGAAACATTAAGAGTTTTAAGAATAAAATAGCATGCATGACTCAGTGTATGGATGTTGTTGAAGCGAAGAGAGTATGCGAGGATAGGTAAGTATGGAGAACGTTAGTGAGGATGGATTAAGTTCAGAGTTTTTTTTTTAGCTATGTGCACAGTTTCTTGCCTACCCCGTAAGGGAACGGCTTGATTAGATATGTATGTATGTAAAAATATATAGATTTGTTTATAAAACTTACAAAAAAATACCTCTAAAAGATACATTTTTATAACAAGAGGATCATGAGCCGAGTTTATGTACTTATGAGTATGAGCACTGATTTATTTGATACTGTCGGTCACTCTTACCGCTTTCCTTGGGGGTAGGACAGGTCTGCAGGTAACTCATGACTTGTGAGTTCTTCTTAAAAGGGTAGTCCACCTGTCTCCAAGTCAGGAACTGCGTCACTAGTTTGGCCAGCTCCCAGAACTTTTCCAAGTTGATGTGTCCATTTGCTAGTCTAAACATTACATTCATATAACTAAGCCCATGCGAAGATTCGAATTCAATTAGAAACTCCGAATGTTAATATTCGAAATATTTGTATAAAATTCGAAACTTTAAATCCAAATAGGTGCCAGGTACGGATTTTATGGAATGTAATTCCAAAATTCTACTCTAAAATGTAAACGTTTGAATAATTCAAATTTTTTAGAAGTTATAGTGGGTCAACTATTTGACTTAGCAATATTCCCTTGCTAATATTGTAATAGTTATAATCCAGCTATCGTTGAAGAGGTAGCTCACCTGATAATGCACTAATCTCTGATGAGGTATCTTACCTGCTGGCGCACTCCTCGCTGACGAGGTAGATGTCTCGCAAAGTAAGGGCAAAGTAAGGAATGACAACGCGGGTCTTTTCGGGGAAGATTCCCCTTCTCTCCGAACGAACTGAAGCCGCCTTCAGAATGGACCGGTAGCTGCTGAAGTTGCAAGAAGGGTGCATCTGCTGTTCGAGAGCCCGCAGCTTAGAAACGTGAATCTGCCTTAGCTGGTACAGACAAATTAAGATTTTCCCAGCTTGGATTTAATTTTACCCCAACACCAAAATATT
Source organism: Timema bartmani (assembly GCA_902151455.1). NCBI lineage: Eukaryota > Metazoa > Arthropoda > Insecta > Phasmatodea > Timematidae > Timema > Timema bartmani. The sequence continues at coordinate 14,835 of CABFWB010006511.1, forward strand.
GCCTCCTGAAGAATGTTGTTGAAATCCATATTAAACTTTTTTTTTTCATTAATTTTAATGGTAACATTTTTTTAATAAATAAGTTTTAAACATACTGTCACTAATTTTTTTAAATTCAGTACTTGCAGAATATATGTTGATATAATGTAATTTTGGCAGGAATTAACTTTTTTTACACTCAATAATGATAACATTTTACCATATTATTGTTATTTTATAGGTATTGATAATATCTATCAAAAGTGACAGCTGTAGCTCACATGACTTGATGTATAATGATGTGACAGTAGATTTAGTAACGTATATGGTTGTCATATATGTCACCCTTTCTATTAAAATTGAATTGTAGGCCTATATTCCCAACTTGCAATGTATAAACAGTGATTTGGTTAGGAAGCCCGTTCTGGAAGGCCTTATTTCATACTAGAATCCTAATGTTCAGTATTATTTTGGTAGCATAAAAGGCCTTTCAGAACGAGCTTCTTGCCAAAATAATGGATATAACAGCTCTATGAAGCACTCACTCGAAGCTTGATGACGGACAATGTGGTCGCGTTGAGGCCTGAGATTATGGCCATTAAAGAGTTGAAGTTTCCGATATTGAAGCATTCTGTGGCGACATTTATCCAAAACTCCGTCGTCTGTACTCGGCCCGTAGGCGCTTCTTGCTGAAACAGAGACACTACATTATTCTGTTTCTTCCATCGTGTCCTTTCTCACCTTGTATCCTGTCCTCTTTAATTTCTTCTTGTATTCTCCTGTCTTGTCCTCGCTCACCTTGTATCGTGTACTCTCTCACCTTGTATCCTGTCCTCTCTCACCTTGTATCGTGTACTCTCTCACCTTGTATCCTGTCCTCTCTCACCTTGTATCCTGTCCTCTCTCACCTTGTATCGTGTACTCTCTCACCTTGTATCCTGTCCTCTCTCACCTTATATCCTGTCCTCTCTCACCTTGTATCATGTACTCTCTCACCTTGTATCCTGTCCTCTCTCACCTTGTATCCTGTCCTCTCTCACCTTGATTCTTGTCCTCTCTCACCTTGTATCGTGTCCTCTCTCACCTTGTATCCTGTCCTCTCTCACCTTGTATCCTGTACTCTCTCACCTTGTATCTTGTCCTCTCTCACCTTGTATCGTATCCTCTCACACCTTGTATCCTGTTCTCTCTCACCTTGTACACCTCTGAGGCGACGAGGTTCCTCAGACGACTCGACCACCCCAAGTAAGACTCCAAGTTGAGAGTGTTCTTAGTGACCTTGAGGCCGTGAGGGGCGGTGTCTATAGCGTACGCCTGGACGAACTCTTCTGGACCAATGTATGACATCCTCTCCAGCTCTACATGCGTCAACTGCTGAGCGAGAAGCATCGGACAGGGACAGACCACCGTGACATCTGTCTGTGCGCAAATACAATGAGGTATTTGGTATAAACTACTTTTATTTATTTATTGTTTATCTTTTGGCATGTTTCTCTTTAAGATCTGCATGGAAGAATCAATCAAATTAAAACCAAACGACTCAATTAGTGTGCATTCGCCTAAATCGACCGTCTCAATATGCACATGCTCCTACAAACCTAGATACACTTAGACAGCTGCACCTACTGTTGTGAAATGGAAAGCGTGTGCGTTATTCTCGTTCTGTGTTGATTTGTTTCACTACACAACACAATAACTAGGAAACATCCGTCGTGACAATAATATAAAAGATCAGTTTATCCGCTAGAAAATTAAATATGTGGTTAATCAGGTGTTTTATGTGTGTGTTGCAAAGCATTATGAGTCAACATACATGTCTGCTAGCGTGTGAATTGCTGCGACACTCTAGTAGATTCTGCTCTAAATTCTCAGAAAAGGTGTGAACTAAGCTCTACTATCATAAAAAAAAAGACACCTTTCTTTCAGGATTAATGAAACTTAGTGGGACGTAGGGGTACCCGTACCACAGGGTGGTTAAACACTGGGTTAGAGGGCTCCACCAGCCCGTGAGAAGCCAATATAGCTTGAAGCCCCCATAACTAAGTCCTTTATTATGGATCCACATCGGACGGCGCGTGGACTGAATGTCAGTCAGTCTATGAGACGTTACCTACCTGGGACGTAGACGAGAGTCATTTCCATCCTAACGTATTTACGTTCTATTCGGTGAGTTTTACAGATACAATATTGAAATAAAAACAGTAAATCTATGTTAATAAAAGGGAAGAGTTTGCAGTGGCGTGTCGTGAAGTGTTGCCAAGGTAAGCAGCATTAATTTAAACTGTATCCTATAATTGTTCACAATTGGTCAGCTATCGAGGGGAATACATTCCCGTGTGAGGTATGCAGAGCAGAACATAATTAATGTTTGATTGTTCAAATAGGGCCCAAGTGGGAGATAACATTTCACAGGTACAGTTTTAACAAGGTCTGCTTCCCTTGCAACACTACACGACACGCCACTGAGAGTTTGTCTGTCTGTAATAAGCATTGCATGATATCTATCGCAAGCAGGTGTCCAAAATTTTATAAATTAGTAGTCTCTGTGCACAAACATATGCACCTCGAAGCTGGAATTTTACATTATGATTAGATTTTATTTTTTGTAATTTATTAAAAACTTGGTCGGAAGAAATAAAATGAAGAGTTTTCTTTCTGTCTGTTTCCAAGCAAAGAAAAGTGTTGCCCTGTGTGACTTCACACTGTATTGCGTGGCTACCCCGAGCAAAACTGGATACTTCTGCTCCTTTTTGAATAAGTCTAAAAATAACCTTACATTGTCTTAAAACTATTATTTTTTTATCTTGTAGTAGTTTTTTGTAAACTTCATTCAGTGCTCAGGCTATTTGGTTTATCTACCTGAATTGGCCAGTAGAAATCTTTCTGTCAGGATGTAGATAAAAAACAATCTGATGATAATATGTCTATATAGAATAGGAAACAAGGAAAAAATTATATTTTAATTCAAGTTAATGCTTTCCAGGAGCAAGTAGTAGAATGAGTGTTTATATTCGTCAGTGGAAGAGGAATAGTGTTGTCAGAAGATGATGAAAAGGTCTCGCAGGCTGAACTATTACGTACATTGGCGTCTAAGTGTGATGGTTCTTAGATTGCTTAGATGCGTCAGATTAAGATGTAACCCACTTCGAAAAATAGCTTCAAATTCATTAAATACGCGACTACTTTTGGATGCTGACAATATTGTTTTATTTTTAATGCGGCCTCTTCTGTATTTCAAATTTTGAATGTAGGTAGCCTTGTGATCAAACAAATCAGTTGAAACACTTAATGTTAGATAATTTGATGCCACTAAAGAATCCAAGCACTTTCACGCCAATGTACGAAATATAAATAGAGAAGAAAATGAGCAGTTTACTCTGCGATGCCTCTTGTTTACCTGCTGATAACACTTCCCCTCTTCCGCTAACTTGTATACACTCACTCTACTATTTGCGCCTGGACAGCATTGACTTGTGTTTACGTGTTTTTCTTGTTTTTCTTGTTTCCTCTTCTAGGTAGACAAATGGTTCGACGGACTTTTTAATCTACATCCTGGCAGAAAGATTCATACCAGCCAATTTCTTGAATATACCATGGGACATCCTAGCTTGAATGGAGTGACGCATTTGACCATGATGTGGGAGGGAGTGTAGGGAACACGAGTTAAGGGCAGTATTTTTGCTGTTTTTATGTCAAAACACATTTTTTGGGGTCAAATTAGATCGAATATTGCTCCAGTAGAAACATAGAGATTAATTTTATTCGCATGTTGATATCATCAGTTGTTGAATATGTTTCAAGGATGTCCTGGAGTTTAATGACAACTTTTTATCTTCATTTAAAAAGTTTCTTATCTAATGCCGCTATGCTCATTATGGATACTCACTATGTGAAGAAAATTAAGCTCCTATGTTTCTACTGGAAAAATATTTGATTTAATAAGGCCAAAAAAAGTCTATAAAAACTGGGAAAAAAATACCAACTTTTTTTTTATCATTTACCACACTCCCACCTTAAGGCTTCGTACCTTCCCGAAGGCAAAACCAAGCGAAGGGACACGCCGCAAGGACTCCTCGTAACACTCCAGAGTGTCCAGTTTGCGCAGGAGGCGGCGTAGGAGCAAGGACATCTCTCCGCTCCGGTCCGTCGGGGTGCAGCTCTCGGAGATACCGCGCACGTGCGTCATGACCAGCTCATCCCTGAAGTCGTAAGGGAACATCTCCGTCCACTCCGACAGGAGCCTGACTACGTGGCGGACCAACTTGGCGATCTGTGGCTAAGGATGGGAGAGAGAGAGAGAGAAATATAAGACAATCATCGTCAGAGATGTGAGTGGGAACTTTATCTCCCTTTTGCAAAACGTTCACTTAGTTTGATCTAGAAAGCTATAAGGTTTTCACGTCAGTTAAATTATCCAGAGAACTTTTAGATGTGAGTGTAGGGGACGCAAGAAAAGGTCGATGTTTTCCCAGTTTTTTATATCAACAGTTGTTGAATATCTGTCACGAGCATAGTGGCATTAAATGAGAGAAACTTTTTAAATGAAGAGAAAAAATTGTCATGAAATTCCAGGACATCCTTGACAGATATTCAACAACTGTTGATATCACCGTGTGAAGAAAATTAAACTCTGTTTTTACTGGAGAAACATTTGATTTATTTTGACCAAAAAATGATTTGATACAAAAACTCAAAAGATACTGACGTTAACCTGCGTTCCTTACACGCCAACCGTGACACCAGAAACATTATCAAATGAGTTACAACTAAACAATAAAATAGATTTTTGTTCTCTCTTCCTACTCAGGTATTGACTACATCGCATGTTGTTTGGGCGTGTCACTAGCGTTGGGTAAGATATGTTAGAAATTTAATATCATCATAAAAGTTTAAGAATACATCTCCTCCTGCAAATTAATCAGTAAAGAATCAATAAAATAACTTGGCTTGCTTAAGTTTTTTACATCCAGTACTGTTTCCAGCCTGTGGCCTGGCTCATATTCAAGCCACATATTTTCCACCATCGGTTTACTAGGCCTGTCGTAGCTTCATATGCCTTATAATCTAACATAAGACTGGGACCGGCACAGCATCCAGCCCCCGGCCGTTAATTTATCAATTTGAAGGAGTAAACCCAAATTTTCATTAATGATAATTTTTCGGCCATGCCGGGAATTGAATCCGGGACCCTTAGCTCAGTAGGCAGACACGATGCCGACTGAGTTAAGGTGTTGTACTAAAGGCTTGCTTAAGTATTTACTGATAACTTTGCCCCCTCCTTTCCGGCCATACCCCTTCCGCCACTCAACCCTAAACACCCTATTGATCTGTATGTATATAGACTGTAGGTGCCAGCTCCCCTGATTCAGCTTATTCCCCAACTTATTAAACCGCAAGCCACTACTGTGAAAAATTTACCTGAAATTTTCCAGTTCAATATTTACTGGAGTATTTTATTTCTAGATCATCCTGTCACTTTGTCTCGTCACTCGTAACAAGCTGTGCTCTCCAACGTGAATGCTATTCAGCGTATTCAGCGTTCTAGGCTACTTAGGATAGGCATAGGATAGGATAGATAGGGATAGGTCGCATAATTGGACGAGTAGAGAGAAATTGTAGGATAAGCTGGATAGGTAAATGTTATAAAAATTGCTTTGTAGGGGAAAATAATGGAATTAGCTGGGAAGGAAAAGTTCGTTGGATTGGGTGGATGGTGAAACAATCATAGAACTAGCTGGGAAAGTTCGTAGGATTGGGTGGATGGGGAAACAATCATAGAATTAGCTGGGAAGGAAAAGTTCGTAGGATTGGGTGGATGGGGAAACAATCATAGAATTAGCTGGGAAGGAAAAGTTCGTAGGATTGGGTGGATGGGTAAACAATCATAGAACTAGCTGGGAAAGTTCGTAGGATTGGGTGGATGGGGAAACAATCATAGAACTACCTGGGAAAGTTCGTAGGATTGGGTGGATGGGGAAACAATCATAGAACTAGCTGGGAAAGTTCGTAGGATTGGGTGGATGGGGAAACAATCATAGAACAAGCTGGGAAGGAAAAGTTCGTTGGATTGGGTGGATGGGGAAACAATCATAGAATTAGCTGGGAAGGAAAAGTTCGTAGGATTGGGTGGATGGGGAAACAATCATAGAACTAACTGGGAAAGTTCGTAGGATTGGGTGGATGGGGAAACAATCATAGAA
>CABFWB010006512.1:0-10285 GCA_902151455.1 Timema bartmani
TGTATCATAGGCTTACTATAGGTGAGAGTGGCAAATTAAGCTCAGACTTAATTCTCTTTCAGCTAAATGTGTGGGAATCTTTTCAAATTTATTGATTTGGTCTTATAAATTTAAATTTTCAATTATGGGATGGGTTTTTGGTATCAAGTGGTTAATTTGCAACCATGTTCTCATTTTATTTAACCTTTTGAGGAAACTTAATTTTTGCTAAAATGTAAACGTACTTTCTGTTTTGATTGCGCCCAAACCATCATTTTGATGGCATCAATTAGTATGTGGGAAACAAACACTTAGTAGTCTCTAATATACTTGTAACTTCTATAGCCATGGACTGCCTTAAGTGGTTAAAGGGAAAGCTGACCGCCCTTGATTTGTATAATACTTTATAACTCTATCTCTTTGGGATTCATTGTTAGACAGGACTCTTATATTTAACGCTGTACAATTAATATTAAGGTGCGCGCGAACGTATTTGTTGTTGTAAGATATCTTCTAAATGCCCTTCTTTATATCACATGTCTATATTATGTCATTAGACAGATTATTAGCACAGGAGGTGTGGGAACTTTATAACGAATTTGCTTAGTAATCTTGGAATCTTTAATTTTTGTAATGTCCTGAATATTGATGCCATAATAGGCGAGATTGTTTAATATTTGAGTCTTCCACTCTTTTCACTCTAGTCAATATTTATATATTTATGAAATATTTTTTTTGTTTAATATTAAAGTCTTCGACCTTGGACACACTAGTCAATATTTATATATTTATGAAATATATTTGTTTAATATTAAAGTCTTGACTTTGGACACTCTAGTCAATACTTATATATTTATGAAATATTATTGTTTAGTAGTAAAGTCTTTGACTTTGAACACTCTAGTAAATATTTATATATTTATAAAAAAATTTCAACAACAACCCTTAGAGATTCTTTAGGTGTTGCCCCCTTAAGCTATCTTTAAAAACCACTTAAACGTTCTTTAGATTTGAAACCCCTTAAAAGTAATATATGTTTGAAATCCCAATTATGGTTTTTAAGTTTGAAATTATTTATGTTTACACCTCTCAAGTATTATAAAGTTCTGAAACCCCTTATAATGTTTTTTAGTTTTGTAACCCCTTAAATGTTCACTAGGTTTGAAATTTCTCAACAGCTTTCTAGGTTTGATGCCCCTTATATTTTCTCTGTTTGACACCCCCAAACAAGTATGGCTACCAAAAGGCATTATAATCACAAGCGAAAATAAACTGTCCGCTGTTTATACTTGTGTTTAATTGGCTAGATCCTCTATTTGCATTCTCATTAGTATACAGAACTAAACTTAAAATCAAGGATATGAATTGTGGATTATACTCTAATTTTAGGTTGTGAACCATATCATTGAAAATAATATGTTTTAACTGTATGTATATTGTGTGCTATGCACTATTTGTTATTAGATATGTGTTATGCGTGAATATAAACCCAGCTTAACGTTATATAATAAGCTTGTTTGTGTTTAGCTGGTTCTGGCACTGCAGAGTCTGAGCAGGACCGTCTAGTAAAGGACGCCCAACTACAAAGTGCAGCAGCTGCAGCTCTAGCTGCTGCAGCTGTAAAGGCCAAGCATCTAGCAGCTGTGGAAGAAAGAAAGATCAAGAGTTTGGTTGCACTGCTCGTAGAGACCCAGATGAAGAAACTGGAGATCAAGCTACGTCACTTTGAGGAACTAGAAACCACAATGGAACGTGAACGTGAGGGACTCGAGTACCAGCGCCAGCAGCTCATCACTGAGCGCCAGCAGTTCCATCTAGAGCAGCTCAAAGCTGCAGAGTTCCGCGCGCGGCAGCAAGCCCACCAGAGACTGGCTGTGGAACAACAGGGGCAGAGTGCCCCTAGTCCTGCGGGAGGTCCCCCCACACCAGCATCTGGAGATCAACAAGCAGGACCAGGGACCCCTAGTACCACTCCAACACCGCCCTCTCCCCAGGCTACTGCAGCTCCTTCACCTTCTCCTGCCCAACCCTCTCCCCAGCAACACACATAAATAGATACAATTAACTTGTTTGTATTCTGGAGACATGTGCAAAACCAACTTTACTTCTAAAAAAAATTCCAGTTTCAACAGTTTAAAAGCTTTGACAGCTAAAATACTAATTTATTTCAATTATTGCCACTCTGAGCTGTTAAATGCGCTTTATTTACCCTCAAAAGTAGCAAACTTACCTTGCATCATTTGCAATAGATTGAAATAAAAGAACTAACAAAAATATTCAAACTTCAATTAGGCTTCAAGAATATTCATTTCATATATTGGATTTGAGTTAGTTTCAAAATAAAAAAGGTGACTTTGCACACACTTAATATTCTTAGGATAATTTTTCCAAGCTATAATAATTTGAAATTTTTAATGTTCCCCCCATTATCATCATAAATTTAATAATAATTTGAAACAAATTGATATAGTACATATGTAAATCAAACAGTTTTAACAAGAGTCTGCTCTTAGGCTTGCTAGTATCTTATTGGTTAAAATGTAGTGTGATTTTTTTTCCTAAAGCTGTACTTGTATTATATGTGCAACTGCACCTTTTTCACTGATAATAAACTCACTAGGTGACCTGGTGGTCTAGGGGTAAGGTGTCAGACTTCTGTGCTGGGGTCCGGGGTTCAATCCTCGGTCCCGGCACAGATTTATCTGATTGCCAAACCCTTCCTTCACCTCTGACAAGATGTGTATTAATCACAACTTGTGAATGTGAGGAATGCCAGGCCTCCACCGTGGTTCGGATTCCACGTTAAACTGTAGGTCCTCCATTTCATCTCACAATCACCCTACCATTGCACATTAGCGTAAGTGCAGATAACCCGAACGGGTAGTAAGACGCGGAGCTAATAATAATAATAATAATAATAAACTCACAGAGAGAGAGAGAGAGGATTTCGACCCAAAGTGTCACTGTTGGCTGAATCTGTGCTCTGTTACTGACTTAGGGTAGGTTTGCAAGTGAGTGATCGTAGTGACAAGATTTCCTCAGCATCTCTAGAGCCTGGGAACAAGCTACATAAAGCTAAAATAAAACTGTATCAATTTTATTAGGTTTCTATCTCGAAGTATATTCAAAACCTGTTATTTATCATGTAGAAAATCTTCAAAATTTTAGGGTTGTATTTTGTTCAAGGCTGTATTATATTTATATATGTGAGTGTGTGCAAAGCTTAAAAAAAATTCTCTTTGTTTTCAATATTTTTTAACTTTATAACATCACTCTCAAAAAAACTTACTTTGACAATTATTACACTATACAATTTTTATTAATGCATTACAGTTAAAGAAAACTGTTGTATCTAGGGCCATCTAATTTTAAACTACTGAACTGTTTGTGTTTAATGAACTATAAAGTTTTTTGTTTTGACACTAAAAAATTGAGTACTTTTCCCTTGTATCTATCCTTTTATTTAAATTAATGATTACTTGAAAATTATATTTATTTATTTTTTTGCATTGCTTTGTAATTGGCCCAAGGTACACAGGGGCATTGTACTTCAAACCACATATTTGTAATATTTTAAAAACTAAAAAAATATCTTTGGCAAATTTTTTATAACAATACATAAGCAAAAAAATATGTTTAAATTATCTAGAAACAAAGCAGTAGCCTAGTGAAATCAGTACTTTATTTTAGTTAGGGGCTTAGTCTATCAACCTTTATAGAAAAATTCTAACAACCAGACCCCAGAACATTAATTAATCACTTAATGTTGGCATCATATCTTGGGCAATAAACCATGTCAGTGTGTTGATACATTTTTTACAAGATTCAGAGCTAAAATAAAGATTTCTTTATAGGCCACCTCAAATTTTAAGTATTTTTAATAGTACCAAGATAATAGAAAATGTAAATAATTTGACCATGGATCAAAATAGTGTGTTCATGAATACATTATTTTAGTGCAAGATAATGCAGGATATCAATATTTCAGGAAAATTATCTTGACACCTGGAAGACTAGATTTTGTTTGGTTGAGATGGTTTATAATAAAAAAAAATTTGCCTATTCACCATTATCATCATCTTTTTCCAGCCTGTGGCTGGGTCAGTCTAGTCAAATGCCTCCATCTTTTTCTATTCTCCCACCATTCTTCTCCTCTCGTTTCCACACTTTCTCTTTTCTGCTCCTTCCATCTCTTTCTTGGCCTCCTTGTGGTCTTTTTCACACATACTTTGTTACAAATACTTTTTTTGGTATCCTCTCTTTTTTCCATCCTCATTATATGCCTCTACTATCTCATGTACTCCCTGTACTCCCACTTGTTCTCGGATAGCTTCATTCCTAATCCTGTTTCTCCTCTTGACAGCTAGCATGCTCCACACAAACTCCATTCCTATGGCCTCCACATTCCTAGTCTCTCTTACATTCAATGTCTATGTTTCTGCTGCATGTGACAATGGGTACAAAGTACGCCCGGTATGACACTTCCTTACACTTCAAGAGCACTTCTATTCTCCATAGCAGGTCTCTTACACACCTACAGAACAATTCTCCCTGCTGTCCTCTTCTGATTAAATCCTCTCTACTTCCACCGTTCTCCTCAATCATGTTTCCAAGATAGTTTACGTTCAGTAATTTTCTCAGCTATACTCCATCCAACTTTATAGCTATACTATACTAGGCCTTACCCTCTTCTTTGTCATTACCATCTCTTCACACTTTGCCATGGTAAATTTAATTCCACTGTTTCACTTCCTCATGACATTCTTTTAATTGTTCCTGTACTTCTGCTTCCTTCTCCCACCATACCATCAAGTCATCGGCAAACATCATGGCTTTCATCCTTCCCTCCCCGATTTTTCCAGCCACCTCGTTCATGACTATTTACATTACCATTACAAATAATAATGGTGAAAGGGCACTCCCCTGCTTCACTACATTTTTTATATGGGACCACTTCGTCCTTCCATTCTCCGTCCTGACACAACTCCTCTTTCCACTTCAGCCTCCTCCATTGCTTTCCAAACTTTATTTTTATATTACTATCATATGCCTTCTCCACATAAATACCATTACCAAGTCTTCCATCAGCAATCATATGCCAAAGATCAAATCCATTGTAGACCTCTATTCCCTAAATTGGTGCTGTTTCTCTCTCTCTTTCTCTATCTCTCTCTCTCTATATATACCTTCCCTTCATTTTATTTCTTATTCTCTTTTTCAGCATCTTCTCATATATTTTTTGTACAAGGGCACATCAGCGTTATCCCCCTATAATCTGTACGCCTCTTCCTGTCTATTTTTTTAAAAATAGGTATTATAACTCCCTTTTACCAGTCTTCTGGTACTATGTACCTATTTTGTATTAAAATACTTTTGGCGCCATGTTGAGACAATTATATACATAAAAATATAAACATTTTTGTGGTTTAGGTGAGTTGCGTTTTAATTTTATTTTTATGAAAATTCTTTAACATTATTAATTTTTGTTTTATTACTATATGTATTTGGATGAAGGTATAAGAAAGGTGGGTATAAAACATGAAAGGGAAAGAATACAATATGGCTTTAACAATGAAAAGAACAACACAGTTTACACTTTACATTCCTGCCATTCATTGGATAAAAAGATAATGGCTGAAAAAAAAACTGACTGTTACAACCCAATTCCCTAGGTTCTCTAGGTTTTATTCTACAGAAACTCCTCCAACGCACTTTCCTAAAAGATGAAACCAAATACCACCAAAGGGAGAAACAGGATAATCTTAAAGAATGATACGACACTTAGATAGGAACGTGTAAAAGGTAGGGATGGATGGGAATTACTTTTTTATTTTGGAACAGGGCGGGAAATGAGTCCAAATATCGGGATTTGGGACAAGAACAGGAAATTTTAAAATCACACCTTAGAATAAATTTAGATTAAAATATATTAATTTCGAAACTAGTATGGTAAGACTTGTAAAAGTTTTAATATTATTAAAACACGCTTTGGTGACCGCATGGTCTAAGGCATCATTCTTGAAATAAACTAGATTTGCAATGACAGGAGATTTTAGTTTGATCCTGGCCGGATTTACTAGGAGTGATGTTTCCTAAATGGTTTCCCACTTCACGCAAATGTGGCTACACCTCTAAATTAAATCTTCCTAATTCCTAACACATTAGAGTAATTAGTAGATATGTGTATAACCGAAACTGGTAATAAGACATGATGCTTAGAAAAATTGCTAAAGGTAATAAAAATTATGAAAAATAACATAACATAATAAAATAGAGGTGTGTGAATATCACTTTTTTTTATTAAATAAAATAGTTAATTTTATTACATTTTTGATGGAAATCATTTTTATGAGTTAAATTCTTTGGTAAATTGTGTTTTATATTTAATTATTCTCATAGTGGTTTGAAACCTCTTAAAAGTTAATTGGGTTTATTAAAACACCTTGAATGTTATCTAGGTTTAATACCCCTTAAATATAATCCTAGGTTTGACAACCTCATATTCTGCTTCCTTTCTGGCTCACCAACAACAGACACGCTGATCCCTCATAAATTGTTGACCTTGGCAAGCTACTTCCTTTCCCTCCTTCCTCTCATTTCCACACCCCAAAAGATAGTAGAATATTATATATCTCCATCTGAACCTAACAAATAACTGTTGATAGACAGTACAATAATTCACACGCCTCTCAACATGCTTGTCTCTCTACAAGTCACCAAGTTTGCTAGAGAACAAATAAGAAGACTGTCTACAAAAGAGATTATTAGTGATGAGTTGGCAGTAACTGCTAGTAAAAGGAACAGCAACACAAAGGACAAACACAGGAAATGGACATAGGATGTGTTGTGTGTGGGGGGGGTTAATTTCCGTAGGTCGAGCGAGATTAACCCTTTCCTGAAAAGTGTATGTTTATATGTATGTATATATATATGTAAGGAAAACCTATTTTTGCTTTATAATGTAATTGTATTATATTTGGAAGAAGATATAGAAAATGCAGATAAAGCAAAAATAGGTTTTCCTTATATATATATTCGCATCCCATGTTCATTTCCTGTTTTTATCCTTTGTGTTATTTGTTCCTTTTACATGTTCTTATCTAAGTGTTCTATCATTATTTACCATTATCTTTTTTCTATCTTTTGTATTGCTTGGTTTCCTCTTTTAGGACTTGCATTGCACACTTCAAACTTCTCCCTGATGAGTTCCAATAGAATGAAACCTAGGTCGGGGGATTGGGTGGTAACGATCGATTTATTTCAAACCTTTTTACCTTTTTTACAATGGCAGCGATGTAAAGTGTGAACTTTGTTTTTGTTTTCATTGTAAAGGCCATGTTGTGTTTGTACCTTTTAAATGTTTCTATCCACCTTTCCTGTAACTTCTTTAAAATATAATACAATTACCTCAGAGCAAAAAGAGATTTTTTCCTAAAGAGATATTCTTTTTGTATGTACTTACTTTACAGTCTTTACTGTTTCCAGCCTGTGGTCCGCTTTTTATTCAAGCCATTCATTTTCCCACTACCGGCTTGCTAGACCTGTCGTAGCTTAGTGTTTTATAATCTAACTTAAGACTAGGATAGACACAACATCCAGTCTTTGGCCATTAATTCATCACTGTGAAAGGGTAAACCCACACTTTACGAATGATACATTTTTTGACCATGCTGGGAATCGAACGAGGGACCCTTAGTTCATTGGACAGACACGCTACTGACCAAGCTAAGGTGTCGGACTCTTGTATGTATTGATGATAACTTATTTACTATAATATGATAAATAAAAAGTGTCATTAATCCCACCATGTTTGTTTACTATTACCCCATTATATCCTCTGTTCATGATCTATAACTCTTTATTCATCTTTTAATTCCTATCATCTAAAAAGGAACAATGTATTTTATAAACATACAACACAGCTTACACTAATAAACACCTGGCTCAGTGGCCACATGGTCTTAAGGTATCACTCTCGCAATAGAATAAACTGCCGATGACAAGGAGATCTGGGTTGAATCCCTGTTGTATGTATGTACTAATGCTTTTTTCAAAATTGTTGTCCACTCCCTCCACACAAATGTGGGTACACATCCTCAAAATTCAACCTTCCTCATCCTAACCCATTAGTGTAATTAGTACATTGGCATACATTCTAGTATGATGCAGTGTTAAACAAGAAAAAACACTTCTAATAAATAAATAAATAAAATATGTTTATAAAAATAATATTTGGTGTACATGAGGCCCTACATGTCTCCTAAATGTCTAGGTGCACGGCTCCTAGAGGTCTAGGTACAAGGCTCCTAGAGGTCTAGGTACAAGGCTCCTAAATGTCTTAAGTGCACGTGTGGCCCATTTTTTGTGAGCTTAAACTAAAATTTGGACCGTGAACTTTTTTTTTCATAGACCAAATTCAATAAAACACTCAGAATAAAGTCAAATAAGTTTGGATTCCCACCAAAACTGAGTGTTAATGTGCAAACAGTTAACTAATATGATAATTCCTTAGAAATAAAACTTACTTTCTTTTTTCCAGCATTATTAAAGGTGGCTCTAGGTACATGGGTCTCTCTCTACAGTGTTTCTACACTCTCATATTATATATTTCCTAGCTATTAAGCCTATCTATAGTTTTGTTTACATGTAATCCTACAGATTTTTTGACATGTAATAACTTCTTCTAAACATTTGGTTAGTCATATTTGGTCTTTAAAGTTTAATATATTTAAACTTCAATCTGCATCAATAATATTTCATATAAATTCATTTTGACTTTGACTTGAAAAAAGGTACTTCACACATTTCTTCACTAAATATTTTATAAAAATAATATACTTTCTAAAACTATATTTTAATGCATTTTTAAATTTTCTTACAATTATTAATAACACCTTTTTTGTGCCCAAGTAAAATTCTACATTTGAGTGTCTTATTTATGAACAATAAAATAATACATTGATTAATTAATATACATCCTGTTTGTGTTTGTGAGTATTTACTTAATGTTTATGAACATTCATTATTATTATCCTTGAAAGAAGTAAAATGTACAATATTAAATAAAGGTAGCATTTGCTCTTTCCTCATATTGCTTTTATATTAAGTGAACTAAGGACTCAAACTTGATGTCATTTTAGCAAAACACTAAGATATTATATCTTTGAAATAGCAGGGAAGTAAAAAACTGGATTTTAGGGCTGGGTGCTTTAACACTGCTTATTAGTGGTTTATACTCCTAGCATAAACTTAACGAGGCCCCAGACCACTTACCTCCTTGTATTAGATCTAATGTTATAATATATGGATTCTAAGAATGTTAACTATTAGTTACTATTTGTTTTCACTATTATATTTATATTTCCTCTTATGTTCATTTTGACATAACCAGGCCACAAAATAAACACTACTGCCACTGTTATCTCCTATCTGACTCAGCATTTTTAATTTTTCAAAAGTTGATGAAATAACTTTGAAGTTTATTTTTGTAGTGCATGTAGGTTATTATGTAAACAAGATTTAGGGAGATGTAAAGTGTAGAATAGAAGAGAGCAGCAACCACGGATAAAATATGAGATGAAAATATTATCAAAATTAAAGTTGGGTCGAATACACTATTTTACAAATTCAAATCTCGAATTTGAATCCTGGAAAAATAATGAACTTAAAAAGAAATAGAAATATAATAGAATAATATAAAATACAAATATAAACAATATATTAACATTCTTATAATCCATTCATTACATTTTTTTAAATTTATTTATTTGAAATTTGGAGGAAGGATAGAGGAAGATACAGGCTGGAAACAGTTGACAATAGTAATACAGGGTTCCTACGGTCTGGAAAGTCAGGGAAAGTCAAGGAAAAAGATAACTGTCAGGGAAAGTCAGGGAAGCTTAAGAAAAGTCAGGGAAATGACAATTCATGTCACACTTCAGTTTCACCGGAAATTGTAAAGCCGCAGAAGGAAGGTGTTGCCAAAAGTGAAAGTAGTGTAGTGGCTCGAAGAAACCCTAACACTTTTGTTATGAAAGATAATATAAATAAGGCGGAAGTTGTTGACAATAAAATGTATTTCAATTCGTGCAATCATTTAAGTACAATTTTTCAGTTTATGTTTCTCGAGTGTTTCATTGCCAGTGCCTTTACTCTTGTGGAGACAAGGCTGCATATTTCATTGTGCATGGCTTGGCTCCATTCTTTCAGAACAATTTACTGGACCGCCTAAAATCATGTAACAACTTTGTAATTTGTTTTGATGAAGCATTGAATAAAGTTATTCAAAGAGGGCAAATAGACATTG